>CACRXK020003546.1:17741-35652 GCA_902702795.2 Paramuricea clavata | reverse complement strand
CAAGATTAGGCCCGTACGCCCATGGGGAATAGTTTTTCAGAAATCTTGTCAGGATCATCAAAAGTTTAATTTTCTAAAGTTCTGAAATAAACAGACATACACAAATACATAAACCACAGCAATGCATGGGTTAAATTTTAACCCAGGGTTAGCGCTAATCGTGCTTTGTCTTTGAACAATATTTTAAAAACGGCCATTATTATATTATTTATCAATGATGCGATAATAAACGTATGTTACGTTTTCCACAAATCAAAACAAATATTGTATTAGGGCCATTTACACGAGAGATGATAAGCCGCGACTTAAATAGGTCGCGAACGTCTATAACTTTCTATAACTAGTATAGTGTACACCTAACTAGCCAGCGTGGCAGGCGCTTCTCTGCTCTAGAAGAGCCAAGGGGGTAGAAAGGAGACCCAAATTGACCCAAATGCCATAATTGACTGTTACACGAGGTCTCGCTCGTAAAATGACCCTACATAGCCTATTTTATTGCCATGCTGCAAACATACAACGAACATAGCACAATAATTTTACAATATGTTCTGATTTCTTTCAATTTAAGTTCACACGCTAGTTTTATAGAACTGTTCATATTGTTCTGCAATCTTGCAATGTTCATATTACTAACTTTTATCTGTACATTTAAAGATTATACAAATTATATTCATTCAAATTTCAAATATGTACACAGTAGTCAATACGTATATATCATACATATACAATTATACGTCTATTTGGATGCAGGATTCGTACACCTATCTAATTTTAAAAATTCAGGACTTTCAAGTGGTATTTTCTCGTATTCCCGGAGTTTTTTCAGGGCTATTATTTAGAAAACTGAAAAACAGCAATTTTAGCAATAAGTCGAAACGATTGATATGCTATGCTATATGCTATGCGCAAGAGAGTATTTATAATCAATAGATCTTACAAACGGAACATTTAACAGTTTGATTAAGCCAGTTTTCCACGTCAAGCGTACCGTACCGAAGCGTATCAAAAACATTTTTAAATTTCAAAATTTATTGAATGTTGATTGGTTAATACTTCCGTAGTACGCCAGAAAGTTGACTTGCGACGAACTTTTCATTTTGATACGCGAATACCCCGGAAGTACGTGGATCTGCGCATGCTCACCAGTACGTTTCGGTACGGTTAAAGTGGAAAACTGGCTTACAGTGCGTCTACAGGAAGTGGGGCCACTTAGAGAACACTAACCAATCGCATTGCAGAACAAAAAGAAAAATCTAATCAAACTAAAAAAGCTCGTCCAATCAAAAGAAAGATTCAGGAAGCCATTAACTACAGTGTTTACTTTTACCGTTTGACATTCGTTTATTTGTTCAAATTGTTTTTGGCCTATTGGTGATTGGCTAATGCGCCGTTTGTTGATTTTTTCTATTTTTGTTCTGCAATGTGATTGGTTAGTGTTCTCTAAGTGGCCCCACTTACTGTAGACGCACTGTAACTGTACTCACAACTACAAGTTTGATTTTCCAGACAGTTTTTCAGCGGTCACCTTGAAGTTCCAGGACTAAAATGAAATTCCTGGGTTTTCCGGAATTTCCAGGAAGTGTACGAATCCGGCTGATAGGACACTAGTCCATCACAGGATGCTTGTTTTGCGAAAACCATGAAAAACGGAAAATGAAAAACCTTAAAAGAGGTAAAGTTCTCATTGAACTGCTCCCTGTAAGGCTGCAGTGTTCAGATATGTTTGTTGGGCACTTCTGTAGTCTCGTAAGTACTCACTGCTTTTCAATTTGACTTCCGATGGTGGGAACGTGCGATGGACTAGTGACCTATTGAACTGGTGCAGTTGACTCAAATTCACTACAGGCTATAAACAAAGGATAAGTATCAGCTTGATGATGAGCTAGCAGAACTTACTAAGCTTGTGAAATTATCTAACTGCCTACTTATGATTTAGCTACGTCATGACATACATGTCCACTACTAAAAAGTTGCTACCAGGGCGGTTTTGTAAAAACCTTTCTGTTAATTTTTAAACCTCTAGTTTTACAATGCTCTGATTCCATTGCATCACGAAGCAACCTCTTACCTTTATCGGTGATGCCCGTGCATCCACGGATTTTCAAATCTTCAAGACAACAATGCTTCAGTTTGAGAGAATTTGAGAGTAAGGATAAATGTTTATCTGTGAAGGCATTGTAACCTACATTCAACTTGGAAAGCTTACAACGTACATCTCCGAGAGCCCCACATAAAGAAGGCATACATTCATCTGTTAAGGAACAATAAAAAATGTTCAACAAAGTTAGCTGACATTGCTCTGTCCTGAGAGCACAACACAACATAGCTACACCTTTATCACCTATTTTATTATCATTAAGTTTCAAGCATGTCAACCGACAATGACCACTTGCAAGAGCCTCAAACAAGGAAGTCACACATTCAATTGTTAACGAACAACTGGAAAGATCCAACACAGTAAGCTTACACTGCTCTTTCACGAGAACATAACACAACTGACATACACCCTCATCGCTCAATTTATTACCGCTAAGTAACAAATCGGTGAGCCTACAAATTTCATCACCGAGAGCCTTACTTAGGTAAGGAATGCATTCATCTGTTAACAAACATCTGGAAATGTTCAACACATTAAGTTTACATTGCTTTTTCCTGAGAGCGGAGCACAAACTAGATACACCTTTATCTCTTATATTATTATCACTAAGTGACAAGTCACTTATTTCACAATGTTCATAACGGAGAACATTTGCAACCCAGGATGCATGTTGTCCGGTTAAATGACAATGCCCGAGATATAGCTTCCTAACTTTAAACTTTTTTTTTATTAGGGTTTCACATAGATTATGCACATCACTCACACTAGTCATAAAATTCTTACTAAGATCAAGCACTGTAAGTTGATTACAAACCTCATTGTCCAGGAGTTTACAACTCTGCTGGTTTGAAAGGCAGATACTATTACGTGTTAAGTCTAACTTCTTTAGATAACGACCATGACCGTTTCTAAGAAACTTAGCTAGATGTGATACACCAGAATCCGAAATATCATTTCCAGTAAGATCCAACTCAGTAAGTTCAGAGTGTTCATGATTCATGTGACATTCTGCTTTCATTAATGCAGTAAATACATATTGCAGCCATTCAGCAAAAGAATTACACAGGCACAGTGTTTTTATGCATCTTTCTTGTAGCAACTTTGTGACCTCTAGATAACAGTCCAAATCCTTTATTGCACTCAAAGTTAAATCAGTTAAGCAGTTTAAGTGTTTGCAAACAAACACCATTGCAGCAAAATCATTTGGACAAAGCAAATTTCCATAGAAATATTGTATGCTGGTGACATCTTTCAAAGCAGAACTAGCAGCAGTTTCTTTGGCAATATCTTCATTCGCTGTTTCTCTCAAACATTTCATCAATAAGATTTGATTGGGATCAAGGGAACATACAACATGTTCATCTTGAATTTTACAAGATAAGTGCTCTGCGAAAGCCAAAACACAGCTTCTGTAATGATCATATTCATTTGTTCTCTCAGACTTCTCCATTTTTTCTCCCAGTAACCCAGCAAGAAACTGAAGCACCAAATGCCATGTGCCATGTGCGATATGGGAAGAAATAAATTTCTTTATATCCTCAGGTTCGTTTGTTTCCACTATATGTTTTGCTGCGAGGAATTCTTGTACAGTTAAATGAATGAAACAAACGTGAGTTTCAATTTGAGAGAAGGGGATAGGTAAACGGTGCAACAATCCTGATTGTTTCATTTGTTTATTCACCAGTTTGCCATCAAAAACGAGTCGGCCATTTCTCATACCATAGAAAGCCAACTCTTGAAGTTTCTGATAACATTCTTGGCTTTTACTTTGATCATGATTTTCATAGAAGTAAGCTATGGCTATCTGATACAGTTTAGTCAGTGTAGTTGGCAAAGCATTGTCATTGGCTGGATCATTTAGGAAGTTTGCCAAAGAACCACACACAATATAACAATTTACTGGAATGTAGCACATCTTCTTCAGTTCTGATGAAGATTTGATATGACTCCATATAAATGGTTTCAGGTCATTTCTTCCATAGTTAGCACAAAATTGTTCAACATATTGTTCAATTTTATCCAAAGTAAATCCGATGATCTCAACTTTTCGATCAAATTTAAGCTTGGAGTAAACATCAACGGCAGTTGGTCTGCAAGTTACCAAGACTGTTGCTCCTGATAAGATGTTGCCAGACAGGATTTTCATAAAAAGAAACATTGCTGACATGGGAAAAGTAAGGTCATCAGGAGACATTCTTGATTGATCTAGAAAATCCTGAAATTTCTCAGGATTGCCACCAATTTCATCCAAACCATCAAAAATAAATATAGCATGTTTTGGGTTGTTACATATTTCTTCGAAAATACTTTTAAATTGATGTTCATTCAGTTCTGTTCCAAATTGAAGAAATTCCTTAAGTGTTAGATTTTGTAACTTTTCAAAATGAAACCATCTAAATTTGAAGAAGAAAGCAATCTTACCATGATAAAAGCCATCAATCCCATTGGCCCAATCACGCATAATTTTTCTGGTTAAAACAGTTTTGCCAATCCCAGGTCTTCCGAGTGCCAGAATAGTTCGCGGAGGTTTGTTTCCAGTATCATTTTTGGGATAAAATAAATCCTTAATCTCTTTCATCGAGTCTTTGGGAACGTCCATATATGCATCATAGATTTTATGCATCTTCATATTTTTTGCAAACGTTAATGAAGCTTGTCCAGTACGAATCACAACATTAATAAACATGTCATCCAAACTTGTGTTTTGTCCATAATTTATATCTGTCGTAAGAGTAGCATTTTTAACTTTTTCCTTGTAAATGTCGGTACTGCTTAATACGCCAGTAAACTCATCATCCTTGGATGGAATGTACTTCTTTCGGAGAAAATACTCAGTAATAAACTGTGAATCACATGACCAAGCCACATTAGATCGAGTGTTGAAACAAGGAAATCGGTACCCTATCAGATAAATCACTTCTGCCAGTGTAATTATGGCAAAAATCACATTACATGCAAACACAAATGTTCTCAAGTTCTGTTTGTCCTGAGCAGCTGAGTAGTTACATTCTACAGTTATGTTGGGATCTGCTTGTTTTTCATTTGAGTAAACACAAGTGAATTGTGAATGAAAACCACTCGGATATAATACATAATGCTGTAGGATGGTAAATAGTATACCGAGCATCAAACGAGCTACAAGGTGGATGGAATAGAAATAGAAAACATATAAAGTGTTTCTACTTGGTTCATCGTTCCCTTTCTTGGCACCAGTTTCAGATTCATCACTTTCGGTTGTGTATCTTTCTGTTTCATCAATACGATTGCGAATAAATAACACTTACAACAACTGCAGAGCCAAAGTTGAGCGCTACGAAAGCAGAGAATCTCACGGGAGAGTTGTAAGCGTTGTTGTAGATTGAAAGACACGTTTTTTCCGCGTATGTCTTGTGCGTTGCAAAGTTTGTGTCAACAGCACAACTGAACTTTTCCGTCTCGCCGAGTCTCAAAGCTGTTGTAATTGCTACCAAAATAACTCCACAGTGGAAATGAATAATCACACATACGTAGGCTAAGATACTAAATCTCTTAGGAGATACATAGTCTTTTATAGTATCTATCATCTTGGACCTGGTTTAAACCATGAAATATTTGACTGACATTTTGGTGTTGTTGTTGATGACTCAACGAAATGTCTAGAATGACTTCCAACGGCGACTTGTTGAAATCAAGTGTGAGAGAATAGTCTATTTTGGGGAGGATTGGATGCATGATTGAAGCAACACAAAAGCAGGAATAGGCTACACAACGACCTTTTATGCATGGCATGACTGTGCATTACTGTGCTTTAAAATTATAAAACTATTTGGTGAGAAAGCCTCGCAAAAAGCTCGCTTTTGAAGCCAAACAAAGTACTCATGCATATTGTTGAAGCCAAACAAAGTACTCATAGACAATTTGTCAAAAGTTCTTACAGTTCGCGTTTTAAATTCAACATTCCATTAGTTGAAGCCGGAAACCACTTGAAGAGTGGGAGTTGTTTCCAGCTGAGCCGAAGTTCCATCTTAACACAGAATAAGGTACACAGAAGCCCGACTTCTATGATTTTCCAATGATTTTGGCGTAACGGCAAAAATGCTGACGCCATGGTCCTGGCCAGTGCGCGTTTGAGAGGCATTTACCCCCTGATAATATTCAAAATGGCAGACGTCCTTTCTCATTTAATTAAAACTACGCTTTTTGTTAAAATATAAAAAAATGCGAAAAATCTAAAATTTTCTGTTTACATTATGACTCAGCTTTAACTTTTTGTATGTACGCGCGTGCACGCATATATATTGCTGTCGTGGGTGTAATTAACCCACTGAGCTATACTATATTAATTAACCACGGTTTCTTAACAATAGTGAGCTTAAGCAAGTGACATTTTTGACAACACGGACGTCGACCGGAAGTAAAGTTGACGTTTTTCACCAATCACAGCCCTTGACCCAGTCTTCTGACGTTACTCATGCCGCTCGTGTTGTCAAAAACGTCACTTGCTTAAGCTCACTAATGACGCAATTGTACGGTAGCCGATTCCTTAAAGGCTTTTCGAGCGCACGAAGTGCAACGAGGTCAGGGTCGGTGTATTTTTGAAACGAGGTCAGGTTTAGCCGACCATTTTTTGTCTGAACTGTTTTTCTCTTTAAAGGTGATCTACAGTCCGTATGTAAACAAAGCCTTTGTTTACATTTTTGTGTCCAAAATACTGAGCTTTATTCGACAACTATTTATATTTTCAAGCTTCTAGAGTATAATAAATGATCAGGAAACCACAATCAGGCTTTTCAAGAACTCAAAACATAGTTAAACTGTTTGTATCATAAACTGTGGGCTCATTTGTGCACATGCGCAGATCGGACTGTAGATCACCTTTAAATTTTTTTAATTCTCAAAATTTTCATTAACCATTTACTGGTTTGTATTAGGGGAGGGTTTGGGAATTGGGATCAGCTTATTTAAAAAAAAACCAAATTGTTTTCTTTTATTTATTTTAAATGGCACTGACCAAGAACGCCAGGGATGAAGTAAAATCCCCATGAATCCCCATGCACTATTTTGTGCGGTGTTACCACATTATTTTCCAAATTTCGTTCAAATAAATTGAAAATTAATTTCAGTTCGCAACACTATTCTTCTCATTAACCCTAACCTTTCTCAATCCAGGCGTCATGCTTGGTTTGCATAGCTTTTACAAAAGCTGTTAATTATTAGAACTACGAAGATCGTATGAGATTATATTTGTTGTTCTAAACGTCACTCGCCCCAGGATTCGAGGGGAAGAAGCGCGGTTAATCAAGTACGGCTCATGAAAAGCACGCGCCTGTTTGAATCAAAATTAAATCACAGAATAGATACAGGACCAGAAGCACAGAATAGGAAGTTATACCAGAAGCGTAACTCGAGCAAATATTTGTCCGCGTTTTTACAAGCGATTCGTCATCAATCACGCCATCCTGGCTAGTACAACCGGCACTTTGTACCTACCAAATCCTGATAAAAACTTCCGGCTGTACTAGCCAGGATGGCGTGGCCTGACGTGAGCGAGTTAAAAATTTTCGTGGACGTCAAACAATAAGGGAAACGACTAGAGTTACGCTTCTGGTATAACTTCCTATTCTGTGCCAGAAGTGTCACTCAGACGATATTTTGTCCGAAATTTTACGAGTGCTGACGTGAGAATACGCCATCATATGACGCCATCCTGGAGTGCACACGGAAGTTTTTCATAGGAAAACATAGGTACAAAGTGCCGGGTGCACACCAGGATGGCGTCATAGCACGCAAAAAAAATTCGGACGTTTTCCTTCAGCCAAAACACATGGGAGTGACACTTCTGGCCCGGTATCTATTCTGTGATTAAATAGACGCCTATTTTATTCACCATGCAGGAGGCCTTACGCCATTATGTATATGTCTGCCGGTGCAGCGCTCTGACCAATGGGCTACAGAGTTGGTATTTCTCGTGACTTACTATAAAACTATAACATAAACACTACAACCCTTGTCACCTAGGGGTAAAACTATACACAGTCAACACAACTTTCGTTACCTATGGGTGAAACTATAAACAAATCCGAGTCCATACGGTCGTTAGTCCTGCAAGTGTTAGCACCATTGAGAACTTCCATTTTGGGACGATTCTCAAACAGCGCCCCTCTGTTTTGAATCTCATCTCGTTTACGCTGAACCCAGTGACCATATATCCTGAAGGCACAACCATCGATGAGTTTTCTGAAAGTTTTTACTTTGTATGGAGCATTCTTCGCCGTTTCCATTGTGATAAGTTGCTTGCGACAACACTAAAATGAAATATTGTTGATGGGTTGCTAGTAGAAGACTTACGACAGGATCAATCTTAAATATATAACCTTAAACTAGAAGAATAAATGTTCACATCAAAGACAAAGATCAGTGTTAAAGTCTAAAATCTGCTCTGTAAACGTACGACGAAGTGGAGAAATGTGTGCATGAGCTGTTTATTTGGTGATTTCAACGTACTTATGGAAGCCCTCTTTCCAATAATATTCGCTTATCGCCAAGTTTTCCGCGTTTTGGAGTTTTATTTTCGGAACTTAAGATCCTAGTTGTGAGACAGTGTTCTAGATTTATCTCATGTTTTATTTGATATTTTGTTTCAGTCTATCGGCAAGATCTTCTCGGGTCTTGCTCAATGTGGTGCGTGGGGATGTTTTGATGAATTCAATCGTATTGATGTGTCCGTATTGTCAGTCATTTCAACTCAGATCAAGACATTGCAGAATGCCTTGATACACAATTTGAAGAAAATTCAGGTATAAATAAGCTTCTAAATATGTTTGAAGCGAAACCAGGATTATTCATAATATGTTTTTAGACGTTCTCTGGTTTGGTTTTTAAATACTTATTATTATACGAGCTTCGACTGCCAGTCTGCAGTCTTCAACGGTTAAAGCAGTTCATAATTACATATAGATACAAAATGACAAAAATGATAGTTCCACCTACATACAGGATTAATGATATTAATTATTTAAATTACATGTAGAGTTGGGACCAGAGAACGTCTAAGAACTTATTATAAATAAGCTTGTTTCCGAATATAATGTATTGTAGTCAATGAACTTTCTTCGAAGTTTCGGGAGCTAGTAGAAATTTTCGGGATGATCGATCGATCATTGATTGATTGAATAATTTATTGTTTATCTCCAATCTCCATAGTTTGAAGGAACAGAGATCTCGATGGACTCACGTATGGGCATCTTCATCACGATGAACCCAGGTTATGCGGGTCGTACAGAACTTCCTGAGAGTGTAAAAGCTTTATTCCGACCCGTCGTGTGTATTGTGCCTGACCTACAACAGATCTGTGAGATCATGTTGTTCTCTGAAGGATTCCTACTCGCAAAGGTTTGTGTTTTTCTTTCAACAAATCTTATGGCATGTGCAAATATTGAATTTGGTAGAACATTACGAGAGTGTAAATGGATGAATCCAGTTATCGACTAATTTCTGGTCCAGACAAGAAAGATGAAATCTATCATTATAGCTCAAAAGAGCATCCTAAAATTAGTACAATTGCAAAGTTTGGTTGCGAAATGTTGTAAAATACGGAAAATATAGCCCTGTGAAATTAGCAAATTTAGAGTATTTTAGTATTACGCGCGGAAAAATGCACCACTTTCTGCTCAAACTGCCAGTCCAACTATGACTTGCCCTCTCATATGACGAAACTATTTCAAATTCTCTATGACAGGTTCTAGCAAAGAAAATGACTGTGCTTTACAAGCTTGCTGCTGGTCAGTTATCAAAACAATCGCATTATGACTTTGGTTTACGTGCTCTGAAATCAGTACTGGTCATGGCGGGTGAACTGAAACGAGGCTCACCTGACTTACATGAGGTAAACTAATCTAAAACTAACTAATCTTAACTGTTCTCCCTGGAGGTCCAGTCAGGAACACCCTGATATTGGTCCAGTGTTAAACTAACGTTATTTATACTGGATAGCTTTATCAGTTCTAAACAGAACTGTTCTCCCTAGAGGTTCAGTAAGAGTCATCTCTTAATGATCCAGTGTTACTACAGGAGGAAGCTTAAACTAAACTAACTTTATTAATTAAGTAAGAGCCATTCCTTTTTGACTTAGTGATACTACAGGAGGAAACTTGGAGTCAAACTGAAAGCACTATTCTCACATGGGACTGAGGTGTAACTATAATCAGACAGCTGCTTGTTACAGGAACCAAACCGTGGTCTGCAGAGGCGCATTAACCACTTTGTTAGTGTCACCAACTAAGGCCGTCGAGAGGTTTGCCCCCCCCCCTCCCTCCCCCATCTTGGGGGCACTGCCATCGACACACTTTTAATGTATTTGATTTTTATTTCGTTCTGTTTCCAGGATGTTGTTCTAATGCGTGCTCTACGTGATATGAATCTTCCGAAGTTCGTGTTTGAAGATGTACCGCTGTTCCTGGGTCTCATTGCTGACTTGTTCCCAGGTCTTGACTGTCCTCGGGTCCGATACCCCAACTTCAATGATGCTGTAGAAACTGTCTTGGTGGACAATAAATATGTCTTGTTGCCTCATCAGGTAACTAGAGCGCACCCAGAAACTTACGTCTCGGTCAAACAAGGATGAGAGCTGATGAGAGTTGGCAAGCGAGAGTTCACATGAGATTGTTTGCATGAGAGTTGATGAAAGTTGACTGGGCATTATAAACTAGAATGAGAGTTGATGAGAGTTGAGAAGCGAGAGTTTGCATGAGAGTTTTCTCAACTCTCATGCCCCAGTTAAACGAGATCAAGAGTTACATGAAAGTTGATGAAAGTTGACTGGTATTATAAACTAGAATGAGAGTTGGCTAGCAAGAGTTTGCACGAGAGTTTTCTCAGCTCTCATGCCCCGGTTAAACGAGAACAAGAGTCGCATGAAAGTTGATGAGAGTTGACTGGATATTATAAACTAGAATTAAAGTTGATTAGAGTTGAGAAGCGAGAGTTTGCATGAACGTTTTCTCAACTCGTGTCCCGGTCAAACGAGAACAAGAGTTGCATGAAAATTGGAAAACCTTTCATGCGAATTCTCGCTTCTCAATTCTCTCTCATCTTGACTCGTTTGGTCGGAACTTAACAAATGAATTGTATTTCTTCATGCAGGCTGACAAAGTAGTCCAGATGTATGAAACAATGTTGACTCGACATACGACCATGATAGTCGGACCAACAGGAGGTGGAAAGAGTGTAGTTATCAACACACTGGCGCAAGCTCAAACACGGTAAACTATTCATTGTACAGTACTACTCGTTGACAAACAACTGCCCTTTGAGAGAGATACGACTGCCTGAAAAATACAAGCAGAACTTCGACGTTTCGAGCGAAGGCTCTTCGTCAGACTATTGACAGTTAACCTCGAAAGGGACTTCGTGTCTTCTTCTTATTCTACCATGTATAACCATTTGTGTCGGCCAAATTCTTCAATTCTGTATCCGAAAGTTCTAGAAATAGTATTTCCGAGCCTCAAATTTTCCCCAAATTTATTTCAATTTTTTTCCAAATGCTCTTCAATTTTATCCTCCCCGGACCCCACTAGTTTTCCGCCCTCCTAACTTTAAATATCTTCCTATACGCTTCTATATTACTTCACTTGTCGTGTTTGCACTTAGCTGAAAACTACGGTACCCAACTTAGCTGAAAATAACACCCCCCCCCCCCGCCTCAAATAAAACCCGTCCGCCGTCACTGCATGACGTCACGTACCTTGCCTGAGTACCTTTAACTCTTTTTTTCAGACTCAGTATTCCAACGAAACTCTACACACTGAACGCCAAGGCTTGCTCAGTCATCGAACTCTACGGCACCCTAGACCCAGTGACCCGAGATTGGACGGACGGTCTCTTGTCTTGTATATTCCGGGACATCAACAGACCGACTGAGAAAAATGAGAGAAAGTATATCGTGTTTGATGGAGACGTTGATGCGCTGTGGGTTGAGAATATGAATTCTGTTATGGATGACAATAAGTTACTGACATTGGCGAACGGTGAAAGAATACGACTGCAAAAGCATTGTGCGCTTCTCTTTGAGGTAATTGTGTTGCATTGTATCCCGACGTTTTGTGCGGCATGATTTAATGGGCATGACGATCTGATGATATGATTGCCACGGCTTACTATGAAATTGGAAATCTAACAAATGCAAAAAACATGAATGTTTTCGTTTATTTACTTCAGGTTGCAGACCTACGTTATGCCTCGCCAGCAACAGTATCGCGTTGTGGTATGGTGTATGTTGATCCCAAGAACCTGGGCTATATGCCATACTGGACCAAGTGGTGTGAGGCAAGACCGAATAAGAACGAACAGACAGAACTGAGCAGATTGTTTGAGAAGTATGTTCCTCCAAGCATTGATCTGATATTGGAAGGAGTGATGGATGGAAAGCAGGGCAAGAAATTGAAGAGTATTATACCACTGACCAACTTGAATATGGTAAGATTTATTTGGTTGATGATATGGTATACGGTATAGTTTGGCATGCTATGGTGTCAATGGGGTATGGTGTGGTGTTGTATGGTATGGTATGGTGTATGGTATGGTGTATGATATGGTGTCTCGTATGGTGTGATATGGTATGGTATGATATTGTATGGTATGGTATGCTGCGATGTCGTATGGTATGGTATGGTATGGTATAATATGCCATTGAATGGTATGGTATGGTATGGTATGGTATGGTGCAAAGAAAAGTAATACAATGGGATTATTTTATGCCATATTTTCCTCACCATGTAAATTTAAATTAAATGGATAACCCTAACCTGCTTATTCTCCAGGTCACTCAACTTTCCAAGATGTTAGATGCTCTCCTGCCGTCTGAGAGCGGCCATGTTGTCGGAGCAGAGATACTTGAAGGCTTATTCCTCACATCAGTCATCTGGTCTCTGGGAGCTGGCCTTCTCGAGGAGGACCGTATTACATTCGACACCTACATCAAACGCCTTTCAGCCCTCCCTCAAAACCCCACCGAGGGGAGTGCGGTGGGGGCGGGAGAGGTCCCCATCGCTTACTCCACCCTTTACGAATACTACTTCGACCTTAAAAAGGAAAAATGGATACCATGGCATGATATTGTTCCAGAGTACGTCCACGATCCCACGGTCAAATTCAGCGAGATCCTGGTACCAACTTTAGATACAGTACGAACCACGTGGTTGCTGTCACTCATGGTGAATATCAAGAGACCGGTTGTGCTCGTTGGCGAGACTGGGACTTCAAAAACTGCGACCACTGGAAATTTTCTGCGAAGTTTAGATAAAGACACCACGGTTAGTTGGATGGCGTGTTTTTGCTTCATGTGTGCGGTCCTGAGATGACGTATTTTTATTTTTGTTAATCTGACAACATGTACTTGTAATTTAGTAAAATCGTTCGCAGTTTGAAAGTTAACGTACATTATTTACACTGGAAAACTCTATCTGTCTTAAACTGCTTTCCCTAGAGGTCCTGTAAGAAACATCATTCTGAATAGCTCTATCATTTCTAAACTGTTCTTTCGTTTCTAATATGAATATATTCTTCGCTTCATAGTGTTTCTGAAGTTGACTGCCATATGTAGTACTATATACATGCATGTAAGTTAAGTACACAGTTTACAAATACGCTTTCTTTATTCAACAGCTCTTGTTAAACATCAATTTCTCGTCACGTACGACCTCCATGGATGTTCAGCGTAATCTGGAAGCCAACGTTGAGAAACGAACCAAAGATACGTACGGGCCACCTATGGGCAAGAGATTGTTGGTGTTTATGGATGACATGAATATGCCGCAGGTATGTTGGGGAGATGACGGATAAAGTGGGGTAGGTTGAGTATGTGGGGTGTGTGGGGAAATAAGATAAGAGGAGGTTAGTGGGTCGTTTAGGTAGGGGGGAGTGGGTAGGTGAGGTAAGTGTGAGTAAGTGGGGTAAATGTTTAAGGGAGGGTAAAATGGGATACGTGGGAGATAGGGGTATGTGGGGACTAACACACTTGGCCATAACATTACCAGTGACTTTTCTTCCTAACCATATTCGGATCTCAATCTCTTTGGTTGTTTCCACTGATGGTTGTTTCATGCAAATCCTGTATGTCTCTCGTACTTTCTTAAGGTTGATGAATACGGCACACAACAACCCATTGCTGTACTGAAACTGCTGTTGGAACGAGGCGGAATGTACGACCGAGGGAAAGAACTTAATCTTAAACATTACAGAGATATTGGATTTATTGCGGCCATGGGAAAGGTAAGTGGTTGAGGGTTTAGCGTCAGCAGTATTCTATAATGATAGCCCGTGCCTTGTGTCTGATATACCTAAAAAAACATTAGAAAGAATTTAACTTTTACGCGAAAGCAAGCCCATCTTCAGGTTTTTAATGGTAGTAACTCTAACCCACACAAACTTTCCCGTTCCATTCTATCAACCTCCGACGAAAAATTCAGAAATATCATAAATCTTTTCACTGTTTTTTTTTCATTTCTTGCAACTGCATAAACTATGGTCCAAAAAATCCTAACACTGCCGTTGCGTTTGATTTGGATGCAGATCGTTTCAGCTTCGAAATATTGTCAGGGGGAACTTTCTCTAAGCCGCATTTTAAAATAATTAAAATATTCAGCGTAGTTATTAAACTAATTTTTTACTAAGCCTTATGGTCTAATTATTCAAACACAGGTTCGAATTGGTTTGTGCGAAATGAGACCCAGATTAACTGTTCTCCTAGTTAGGTTATTCCTGAACTAGCTTATTGTCTATTTCTTACGTGAGTTATCTTTACTTTTTCCCATCAGCCTGGTGGAGGTCGTAACGACGTCGACCCACGATTCATCACACTATTCAGTGTATTCAACGTGACGTTCCCTTCCGAAGAATCCCTGACGAAGATCTATTCTTCCATCCTGGACGGACATCTTCAACCCTTCAGCAAAGAGATCAAAGAACTGACCGACGCGGTTACGTCATCGACACTACAACTCTATACACAGATTGTTCACAATCACCCACCCACCCCTTCTAAATTCCACTATATTTTCAACCTGCGCGATCTGTCGAGGGTGTATCAAGGCTTGTGCCTGACAGTGCCTGATAGGTTCGAGACTGCAAATCAATTTATACGCGTGTGGAGAAACGAATGTTTACGAGTGTTTCACGATCGTTTGACGAACGCTGGCGATAAAGCGGCCGTACAGGTGTGTATACCAGGTTATGGATAATAGGGTTTTTTAGCGCAGTAGAGTTGTATCACAGTGGTGTGAATGTACCTTTCTACTTTCTTTTCGGAATTCGATTCCTGCAATGTGCAGTTGTTTGGTTATTAATTCGAGCTGACTGCTTCCAATGTGTCTCTGGGACATTTAGAGACGACCCTTACATGCTCTATGCGGAGAACAGTTTAGAACTGATAGATCTTACAAGCCTGTTGAGGAAACATCTTGTTGACAAGTTGTTGGAACAGCATTGTCACAACTTATTAACAAGCTTGCTACAAGCCTGTTGAGGAGACATCTTGTTGACAAGTTGTTGAAACAGCATTGTCACAACTTGTTAACAAGCTTGCTACAAACCTGTTCTGGAGACATTTTGTTGACAAGTTGTTGGAACAGCATTGTCAAAATTTGTTAACAAGCTTGTTGAAGAAGTGAATGAGCTATCCTGGACTGAGAGTCTATGGAGAACAGTTTATATAAGCAGAAATGATGGAGCTATATATCGATTTCAAAATGAATACGTTTAAGCTTGTTTATCCTAAGTTAATTCATTAAACTTTAAATAAATTGTGTTTTATTTAGGGTTACATAAAAAGTTTACTTGAAGAGAAATTTTCCTCACACTTGGATTTCGTGTTACGAGAACCAATCTTGTTTGGTGATTATCGAAACTCTCTGACAGGAGAACCTCGAGTTTATGAAGATGTCGTCGATTATGAAGCTTCTAAAGCTGTCTTTGAGGAGGTGGGTTGAATATAGAGTGGGGTCAAGAAACCTATTTTGAATATTCTAAATTATTCTGATTGTTACTCTATTTCAACTTGGCTCTATTTCAGAGATGATTTCATTTCAACTTTTCGTTTTATTTTAGATCATGGAAGAATACAACATGGACCACACCGTGATGAACCTGGTTCTCTTCGACGACGCTTTGGAACATTTAACCAGAATCCACCGCGTGATTCGCATGAGTCAAGGCCACGCCCTCTTGGTGGGTGTTGGCGGTAGCGGAAAGCAAAGTCTCACGCGTCTCGCTGCGTTTGCTGCCGGGGCTGAGGTGTTTGAGATCACACTAAGTCGAGGCTACGACGAGTCGAATTTCCGAGAAGATCTCAAAGTTCTGTATCAGAAACTTGGAATTGAAAACAAAGTGATTGTCTTTCTGTTCACTGATGGACATGTCGCTCAAGAAGGTTAGAAAATACTTAGGGGTGTAGAAGATTCTAAAAGTCCCGCGATTTCATACTCATTGTTTTCCAAGGGGGGAAGTGAGATAACCATTCTGACCCCATTCGGTTACATGGTCAAGTGTATTTGATCAAGTCCTAGGACTGGATGAAGTTTTGATCAACTCCTAGGACTGGATGAAGTTTGATCAAGTCCTAGGATTGGATACAGTTTTGATCAAGTCCTAGCACTGGATGAAGTTTTGATCAAGTCCTAGGACTGGATGAAGTTTGATCAAGTCCTAGGATTGAATACAGTTTTGATCAAGTCCTAGCACTGGATGAAGTTTTGATCAAGTCCTAGGAATGGATGAAGTTTGATAAAGTTCTAGGACTAGATTGAATTTGAATTTTATCCTAATTTTATGGATTTTTCATTAAGGTACAAATGTCACAAACAATACAAATTTGCATATAAAATATTTTTTTAGGATTTCTGGAGTTGATTAACAACATGTTGACATCTGGTATGGTACCAGCTCTGTTTCCAGATGATGAGAAAGAAGCCATTATTGGTCAGGTACTATCAGCTACGTTCTTTAGTCTGTTAATCGTATCCACTCTGATATAATGGCAAGCATGACAAGTACCGCTTGGGCCAACCATAGGAAACTTTGCTATTGATGTTTCCTCGTATTTTTTTCCCAATTTACCAACCCTCTGTTTGTCAAAATTGTTCCGGAAATTATTAAATCTCCTTTCTAAGAAGTAAAATTGTATCCAATTTGTTTCACGAATGGGACGTATTGTATTGTATTGTATTGTATTGTATTGTATTGTATTGTATTGTATTGTTTTGTATTGTATTGTATTGTATTGGCAAATATGACTGGGAATCAATGTTTTTACTGCAATTTTTCCTGGAGACTTAATCTAATATTGTTTCATTCTGCAATAGGTTCGTGATGAAGCAAGTAAACACGACGTGCCACCAGCTCGAGAGTCTATCTGGCAATATTTCGTGTCAAAATGTGCAAGCAATCTTCACATAGTGTTAGCAATGTCTCCTGTTGGTGAGACCTTGCGTACACGGTGTCGAAATTTTCCTGGTTTGGTGAACAATGCTAGTATCGATTGGTTTATGCCGTGGCCAAAACAAGCCTTGTGTGCGGTGGCTTCTGTTTTCTTAGGAGAAAAGGTGGGCTAGAGATCTTTTCCTTCATACTTTTATTGACTTTATTGCATATTGACAAGTAATACTTTCTGTGAGTTCGGCAGGCTACACTTCCGTCGTCGTCGTCGTCGTTGTCGACGTTGTCGACGTTGTCGACGTTGTTGTTGTTGTTGTTGTTGTTGTTGTTGTTGTTGTTGTTGTTGTTGTTGTTGTTGTTGTTGTTGTTGTTGTTGTTGTTGTTGTTGTTGTTGTTGTTGTTGTTGTT
>CACRXK020003546.1:1269-17672 GCA_902702795.2 Paramuricea clavata | reverse complement strand
CGTTGTCGTTGTCGTTGTCGTTGTCGTTGTCGTTGTCGTTGTCGTTGTCGTTGTCGTTGTCGCTGTCGTTGTCGCTGTCGCTGTCGTTGTCGTTGTCGTTGTCGTTGTCGTTGTCGTTGTCGTTGTTGTCGTTGTCGTTGTCGTTGTCGTTGTCGTTGTCGTTGTCGTTGTCGTTGTTGTTGTTTGTTGATATTACTCAGAAATTTTGTAATAATAGACGTGCAACTATATTAAGGTTTAAACCAATTATTTTTCCAGAATGATAAAATCCCTGCAGAGTACAGAGAGCGCGTGGTGGAACATGTTGTATTTGTACAAGAGACTGTCGTGAAATACAGCAAGGAATTCTTACTCAAGTTACGGCGTGTGAATTATGTCACTCCTAAGAACTATCTGGACTTTATTAATACTTACACCAAACTGTTGGAGGAGAAGGATAAATACGTCTTAGAACAGGTAGGCCAAACAAAAAAGTTTCTGACCGACCTGTCAAAAAAATTCGAGCTGTTAAAAATGTCTTGATATTTGATTTATTAGTAGAGTTTTTTAGGTCAAAAATAGGCTAAAGACCCAAAAACACTTTTAGGTGGACTCAGGAATAATTAAAAACACACACAATTTGGGCCCTTATTTTGTCGCAATTAAGTCAAAGTAAAGCAAAAGAAATTTTTTGACTGAGCCCACGATGCTATATCAATGAATGCTCAGCGGCAATTTGTGGTCGCGTTTCGGCGGCCTTGGAGACCAACACCATAATTTTCTCAATTCTTTTTTCAGTGTCATCGTCTTGATGGTGGTCTGAGTAAGCTGTTGGTAGCCAGTGATCAGCTCGCTGAACTCAACGAGAAGCTGGCCATACAGAAAGTAGCTGTGACAGAAAAGAGCGAAGCTTGTGAGAAGTTGTTGGCAGAGATCTCACAAAACACGGAGAAAGCCATGGAGAAAAAACAGATGGCGGAGGCAAAAAAGGCGGAAATTAATCAACAGAATAAAATTATTGTTGTCGAAAAGGTAACTGGGGATATTATAGAGAACATTTATGTTAAAATTTAAGTAGGCTCTTTTCATGAATGTCAAAATATGCTAAAACGATGAGTGACTGGATTGTATGAAGAATAGTGGGGTTTTCAAAAAAATGAAAAGACAATGGAACATTCCCATCACTGGATCATGACTGGATGACATGGAGAACAGTGAGATTTTCAAAACAATGAGAAGTCAATGGAACATTCTGATATCTGGATCGTGACTTAAACTAAGTATTATTCAAAGGCTATAAGGAGATAAGAAATAACTATATATTTCACGACATATTTTTTTAAAATGATATGTATGTAAATCTCCCTATCTGATAAACGGCCCCTCTCAATGGGACAACATATAATGCAACAGTATGCTGTTCTTTGCTTCTCACTTTTTTAATGTTTCTTCTTTTCATCAGAAAGAGGCAGAAGACGCTCTGGCAGAAGCATTACCAGCTTTAGAAGAAGCCAGACTGGCTTTGCAAGATTTGGATAAATCGGATGTCACTGAAATAAGGTGAAACATATACTCACTTGGAGTTTCCACCAAACCCAGCATTCTAGTTCAACCAAGTCAAGTGCAAAGCGCATCTTACATGCACTGTAGCGGGGAGAACTTAAATCAACAAATGTTTCTTCCACCTAGATCGTTCGCCAAGCCTCCCCAAGCCGTACAAGACATCTCAGAATGTATCGTTGTCATGCGTGGTTACAAGGATATTTCTTGGAAAACGGCGAAAGGCATGATGGCTGAAGGCAACTTCCTAAAAACGTTACAGGTAGAAGATGCTAATCCTTCTTTATCGAGCGCTTCTGGTTGCCAGGATGCGACTTATTTCTTATCACAGAGCTTAGCTGAGTTGAAGGGTTTGTAGTTGATGGTGGGGGATGAGAGCCGGAAAACCCGAAGAAAAACGTTTGAAACAGAAGAGAGATTTGAATTTGCTTTATGAATCTTATGTCATGTCTTTTATTTTCAAATGTTTCAATGTCTTTTTAAAAATGCTAAACTGCTAAACATTGATTGCAAATACCTTAGATTTTAAAAATTTCCAAGTGGATAGCATAGTTGTTCGAAGGCTACGCTAAACAACTTAGTCACAAATTCTTAACAAAAGGCCCTGGCATCGACCGACTATTGTTATTATTGCAGGAACTGGATGTAGATGGCATCACAAGCGCTCAAGTGAAGAAGACCAAGGACATATTAAAACAAGTCAACTACACTATGGAGGAAATGCAGGCAATCAGTAAAGCCGGGTCTGGACTGTATAAATTTGTACTGGCAGTCATGGGCTATTGCTCTGTAGCGAGGGAAATTAAACCCAAACGAGAAAAAGTAAGTCCACTTATAATTATTTGACAGCAAAAATTGCAAGTGTAAACTGGTTTTTATGCTTTTGTAAACTTTTCTGAACAACGGTAACTAAGGACACTCTCGTTTGACCGGGGCTTTAGCATTATTTTTTGCCTATCTAGGTTGCGAGGTTAGAACGGAATTTCTTATTGAGCAAGCGAGAATTGAGCAAGATTGAAAAAGAAGTCAAAAACTTGGAAGATGAACTGAAAGCATTGAACGACAAATATGAAGCCGCCATGTCTGAGAAAGCTGCCTTACAACAAGAGGCTGAAATCATGGAAAGAAGATTGATTGCTGCTGATAAACTGATCTCTGGTCTCGGTTCTGAGAAAATAAGGTAATGCTGATGTGAAGTATTACAGGTAAACGACGTCAACCGTTCCTCTTTTGAGTTCCTAACATATACTTGATTGCAATTTTGCTTATTACCTTTGCAAATTTGAAAAACGTCCTTGCAATTCCCTCTAGGGAATTCGCAGTGTTTCTAAAAGCCATTTAAATTTTCTTCCGTTCCTGTTAGAAGTTCTTATTAACTTCCTGTTACAAGTTCTTAACCTAACTTCTTCTGTTCTGTTCTGTTCTGTTCTGTTCTGTTCTGTTCTGTTCTGTTCTGTTCTGTTCTGTTCTGTTCTGCACGTTGCAAATGGCTAACAAAAATAATCCATCCACCAATGACAACGCTCAGAACAGAACAGAACAGAACAGAACAGAACAGAACAGAACAGAACAGAACAGAACAGAACAGAACAGAACAGAACAGAACAGAATAGGAAGTCATGAAATTAAGCAGGAAGTTAGGAAAATTTAAAAAGATTTTGTTTTCTTTCTCGCCCAGGTGGACAGAAGATCTTGAAGAACTAAAACGAAAGCGTGTTCGACTGTTAGGAGACTGTTTACTCGCGGCGGCATTTCTCAGTTACCTTGGTGCGTTCAGCTGGGACTTCAGACAAGAGATGCTTAGAGATGAATGGGAGAAAGATGTCGTGGAACGTGAGATTCCACTCAGTCAACCGTTCAAGGTACTATTACTTTGTTCAAACTTCTTTAATACGGACAGCCAAGGGACAAAGCAATTATTAGATAATTAGAGAGGTGTCCGTATTAGAGAGATGTTCGTATTAGAGATGTGCTTCTATTATAGTGGTGTCCGTTTTAGAGAGGTATCCATATTAGAGAGGTGTCTGTATTAGAGAGATGTCCATGTTAGAGAGGTGTCCATATTAGAGAGGTGTCTATATTAGAGAGATATCGATGTCCATATTCGAGAGAGGTCCTCCTTATCAGAGATGTGTCCATATTAGAGAGGTGTCCTTATCAGAGATGTGTCCATATTAGAGAGATGTCCATATTGAGAGATGTCAGTACCAGAGAGGTGTCTGTATTAGAGAGATGTCCATGTTATAGAGATATCCATATTAGAGAGACGTCTTTTTTCGAGAAGTGCCCATTTTAGAAGGTCTCCTTAAAAAGTTTTGACTATGACTGTGATTTATCTTAGGTGGATAATTTATTGACGAACGATGTTGAGATCAGTCGCTGGACGTCTGAAGGTCTACCACCAGATGAGCTGTCTATAGAGAATGGTATATTGACGACACAAGCAAGCAGATATCCACTGTGTATTGACCCACAGCAACAAGCTTTGAACTGGATTAGGAAGAAGGAAGAGGATAATAATCTGAAAGTAAAGGAAATAGAATTTTTTATGCATACTTTTTTTCATAATTATGTTGAGAAGATGATGCCCTCCAAATCAAGCCGATTACAGACGAGCAAGTTTCTATGAAACATTTTCATACAACATCGTAGGCGAATTGTGTGCTTGATTTACACAGTACAACTCAAGTTCTAAACAGGTTGCACGAGACAGTTTTAGGCAAAAGTTGTGTAGTGGAAATCGGCCTGTAGTAATCTTGTATACAACTTTCAAAAATTATGTATCATTCCATTTCAGACGTGCACATTCAACGATCCTGATTTCCTGAAGCAGCTGGAACTCGCTATCAAATATGGCTTCCCTCTGCTGTTTAAAGATGTCGACGAATACATTGATCCCGTCATTGATAACGTCCTTGACAAAAATATCAAAGGTTCGTTCCAGGGTGTTTTCATTTCAGAGGGGGGCATGCACCCAAACCCCTCCAGGAGTCTCGAGCCTTCGGCGTTGGATTACCATGTTATACCTTTGGCCGGTTACCATCACTTTTTGGCCACTGGTTACTATCACTTTTTGGCCACTGGTTACTATCACTTTTTGGCCACCTGCTTCTAAAGTTAATGGCAGCCCTGTGCAATTTAAAATTTCATTTATCATCGAGCACAAGGCATTAGGTATTTTCTAACGAGAATATTTTCATCGTAGGTGAGGTTGGTCGTCAGTTTGTAATGCTTGGTGATAAAGAGGTTGACTATGATCCAAACTTTCGTCTTTATCTCAACACAAAGTTATCCAATCCAAAATACACTCCGGCACATTTCAGTCGTTGTATGGTGGTCAACTATACCGTTACACTGAAGGTGAAGTACTGCAAGGCTTGAATCTCTGAACTGCCTTATAACAACAAACAACACATAAGAACTTGAACAACAACAACAGCAACAGCAACAGCAACAACAACAACAACAACAACAACAACAACAACAACAACAACAACAACAACAACAACAACAACAACAACAACAACAACAACATACTTGTTTTTACTTTCACGTAGGGTTTGGAAGATCAATTGTTAAGCGTTATCGTTGGATTTGAACGAAAGGAATTGGAAGAACAGCGAGAAAGATTGATTCAAGAGACCAGGTATGATTGAAAATATAGATGGTTTTTGTACATGTCGTGCATTTTCTCCAATAACTTTTTTGTCCATAACTCGAAGTAACTTGGTAACTTCTGCCAATATTTTCGCTAAGTTTTCATTTAACTTTCTCTCAGTGACAACAAGAAGTTACTAAAAGATTTAGAAGACACATTACTTCGTGAACTTGCGACCTCAACTGGAAACATGTTGGATAATGCTGAACTGATTCAGACCTTGGAAGACACTAAAACTAAAGCTACAGAGGTGAGATGGCGTTAAGTCTTGTTCACAACTATGAAATAAGCAGAAGCAAATATGTTCTAATATGTAAACTGGTTTTCTTCGAGGTCCAGTAAGAGCCGTCCTTTACTGGACCATTATAACAATGTTACTGGAGGAAACCCTAGACTAAACAAACACTGAGCACTAATGATTCATACCCTTTATTATTCTGACAGGTCAGTGAAAAACTAAAACTTGGTGCAAAGACAGCCATTGATATTGACAAACTCCGAGATGGTTATAGACCTGCAGCCAAACTTGGAGCAGTGCTGTTCTTTGTTCTCTCTGAAATGTCCATTGTTAACAGCATGTACCAATATTCTCTTGCTTCGTATCTGCAAGTGTTTGATCTCTCGTTGAGGAAGAGCATGCCTGATTCTATATTACCCAAGCGACTGAAGAATATCATGGAGACATTGCAATTGAATGTGTATAACTACGCTTGTACAGGTAATTGTGTTCTATAAGTATAAGGGAGGTTTGGTGGACACTGGTGGCTTCCTCACCCCACTCCCTGATTATCATTTACCATTTAACGTCCCACAAGTGAAACAGCGAATATTTTTGTATAAATTTGCTGAGTGCAGACGTGTGAGAACTTCGACTGTTGATCAAGTCAATCCTCTGAAGGCATCGTGTGATAGATTATAGTCTGTTTCTCGTCTAGAGACATATATTGTGCTATAATTCAAAATACTTAGATGGCGCTCTTGTTATGCAAAGCATTGTACCCAGTGATTATAACCTGTTCTACACTTTCTTCTCTACAGGACTGTTCGAGAAGCACAAACTGCTCTTCTCATTTCAAATGACAATAAAGATCATGCAAGCAGACGACAATTTGAAGCAAGAGGAACTGGATTTCTTTGTGAAAGGAAATATTTCTTTGGAGAAAAGTTCTCGTAAAAAACCATACACCTGGTTGTCAGACCAAGGTTGGCAGGATGTACTCAAGCTGTGTACGGTAGCTCCCGATGTATTTAGCAACCTGGCTGATGATATTGAGCGGAATGAACAAGTTTGGAAAGAGGTAGGTTCATAGCAAGTTTATCAGATATACAATATAAGACCTGAATTCATATATTTTTAATGTTGTAGTGGTGTGACCTGGATGCTCCCGAAGCTGCAGAAATCCCGATGAAATATGAAGAAAATTTATCAGATTTCCAACGTCTGCTTCTCCTACGTTGCTTCCGAGTAGACCGTGTCTATCTTGCCATTACTCACTTTGTCACAAAGAAAATGGGAGAAAAATATGTCACACCCCCCGTGCTGAGTTTTGAAGGTATTAGCTTTGATGGTAATTTTTTGTGGAGCACGGAGGGGAGATGCGGTTAGCGTGATGCCCCTTACCCGGGGTTAAGCCTTCTACTAAAGCATTTACTTAGGTTGGGTACTACGCTTTTGCAACCTAAAACCACATGATTCAATCTTTCTTTATTCAGCTGGTACTTTTAAGACCTTTTCAGTTACATTTCCCTGATATGACCGCGAATTCTATACGCAATTATTAGGCAACCAAACCCTGTATAGTAGAATCTAGATAATTAAATTATTTATAAATTTTTATTATTATTGTTGTTATTCAGGAATCTTCGAGCAATCCAGTCCATACTCCCCTATCATATTCATCCTGAGTCCAGGCTCTGACCCTGCCAGTGATCTGATGAAGTTGGCTGAGCGATCAGGATTCGGAGGCAATAGACTGAAGTTTTTGGCCATGGGTCAAGGACAGGAAAAGGTAGCATATCTTGTATCTTTGTTTAATTTTCGCAGCTTATCTACGCTATGACCGGTATTTCAAAACTAAGTCGTATGCATTCTTCGAGACTAAAAATGAATTTTTCTACTGGATCGCAACAATAGCTCTAATACCATCCCATTATTAATCCAGTATTACTACAGGAGGAAAGCCAAACTAAACTCACTTTAGTTATACTGGATAACTCTATCTGTTCCAAACGGTTTTTCTTAGAGGTCCAGTAAAAACCGTCTCTTATTGATCCAGTGTTACTACAGGAGGAAATCTAACTAATTTATTTGGACTATATAACTCTATCAGTTCTAAACTGTACCACTTAGATATCTTATCGACTTCCATGTTTGATAGATTTAGGTCAGATATCTTATTCTTATTTTTGTTATCTTGATAGCTTGCCCTGCAGTTGCTTGAGACAGCGCTAACTCGTGGACAATGGTTGATGTTACAAAATTGTCATCTCTTGGTAAAATGGCTCCGTGAATTGGAAAAAGTATTAGAACGTATCAGTAAACCTCATCCTGACTTCAGATTATGGCTAACTACAGATCCCACTCCTGAGTTCCCGATTGGTATATTACAACGATCACTCAAGGTAACGGTTGTTTGGAGTGGCGCCTGTGGTGGGATGCCAGAACCACTGAGCTCTCTATATATAACTGGAGCAAGAACTTCAGTCATGCGGCCTATGAGAAAAATGAAGCCAAGATGGCGGCCATTGACATCCAGTAGCTCTAAAGGGGAAGAGATTATTTCGCTGGCCTCAGAGCGACAAAACGTAACAAAGCAACGGTATTACTAACACTAACCCTACTCCAAACACCAACTCTAACCCTAATCCTTACCCTAACCTAACCTAACCCTACTACAAATTTGTTTCTAAATCAATATTGAAGAAAAAAGTTTTGATGAAATGTCATTCTGAGGTCACCGAAATAGTTGATGCCCTCTGAAGGTCGTAAACAGTTTTAATACTATTTCCCTAGTTAATTCCAGTTTTTTCTAACGGACCGTATCGCTAAGCAAGTTATCAGTTTATAAAACCATAGTGTTATTTTTTAAATCGATGTCAAAATACGAAATTTCGGCACACTCTTTGCCAGCTTCGTGTCAACCGCGCAGACAAAAACAATAAAAAGGGACTGGAACTGACCTCCAATACCTCCTTCAATTTCCGCCGTCTTGATTCTTGGCACTTTTTTGGACTCGACTTCTCGCTTCAGATCGATATGGAGTTCAATGTTGATAATTAAAGCAGCATTAATCACTGTGCCTCCTAATAAATGATGCATTCCTTTCAGGTTGTAACAGAACTCGCTCCAGATCGATATGGAGTTCATTGGTGAGAATTAAATCAGCATTAATCACTGTGCCACCTAATAAATCATGCATTACTTTCAGGTTGTAACAGAACCTCCAAATGGCTTGAAACTCAACTTGCGTAGCACCTTACACAAAATATCCAATCAAATGCTGGCTGACTGTCCTCACGCCTGTTTCTCTCCACTTGTGTTTGGCCTGGCTTTCTTCCACGCCGTGGTACAGGAGAGACGAAAATACGGCAAGATTGGCTGGAATATCGCGTATGATTTCAACGAGAGTGATTTCAGAGTATCTATGAATATTCTGAATACCTATCTCACCAAAGCGTTTGATCAAGGAGACCAGCGTATACCTTGGGCTAGTTTGAAATATCTTATTGGGGAGGTGAGTTTATTCCATACGCAAAGAGTGTAGGGGTAGTTACGGACATTTTTCGAAATATTGGGGCTGTGAATTCGCTTGCCAACACAAATTCGTCCCTTTTGCGAAGCGCTGGAGTTTCTGTAATTTCAAGTCTTCAGACTTTTTGCCTCAAATACGATCCAGATACGCATAACTAATAGCCTAAGAGAATTCATTGTTGAAAAAGAAGATTTTTTATAGTGATTGATTATAACGATTGATTGATCATAATGACCGACTGATTGTAACGATTGATTAATTATAATGATTGATTATGTATAATATTGATTATAATTATTGATTGGTTATGATTTAATAATTGATTATAATAATTGATTGATAATAATAATTAATTGATTGATTATAATTATTGATTGATTATAATTATTGATTGATTGATTATAATTATTGATTGATTGATTATAATTATTGATTTGTATTGACTGTATAAAAAATTGATTATATTGATCAATTGATTACAGGTGATGTATGGTGGTCGCGTTATTGATGATTTTGATCGTCGTGTGGTCAATACATACATGGATGAATATATGGGAGACTTTATCTTCGATACCTTCCAACCTTTCCACTTTTACAAGAACGACGAGGTTTGTAAAATTATCTTTATAGTTTAATTAGTTAATGAAGTTCTACAATTTAGATTATTGGCATGTTTTTTCCCAGAGACGAATAATTCGTCAAGGTCATTATCCTTCTGACGTCTTAGTCAGTCACTGATCTTACTTACAACCAGGACTGGATAGGGCAACCTTTTGAGTTTGAAGTCAGAATATTTATAATGAGAGATTTTTAAATCTGTCACATTCCTGACGAATCAAATAGTTACGTGTTTAAATTAGTTCTACTGTCAATCAAATATCCTCTTCTATGAAACTTGAAAGATATAGCTTCCCACACCTTTCCTAAATGAGTTTTAGATCGTTTTAAAAAAGAGATAAAGAGACAAATTTCGGAAGGAACGGAGGCCACGACGAATAATATATTTCTCTCTACGCAATGACTATTGCCGCGTACTCGCGCTAGTACAAACTCAGTACTCAACGTGCACTTAGTCATTAAAATAAGGTTCATTAAAGGATAGGTTTCTGAAAAGTATGTTCAGACTACCAGGTAGAAAAAGAAGCACAATTGCATATACAAACAATCGACTCCGACGTTTCTTAGTGTATCAGTCCAATCATGTTTCATGCCAAAACATCTCAGGCACATGATATACCAACTAAATTACGGTATTGAGTACTTTGGGCTAGATCATGTGTAAGTACGCATATGAGATATGACGGTAGTTCCGCGTCTACGTGGTACGTGGCTGCAAACAAGGAAGTGTTAGGCCGTAATATCTACCTACCTTCGGCACGTAAGTACGCGAATTATCGCACTCTGATCACACCCTCTTTTCGGAGGCAACTGGCCAGTAGGAATCAACGAGTATTTATCTAGCCTTCTTTTGCTAATCGCCTCACAATATCAAAATCACACAAAGCACGTTGTTAAAAAACAACTCTGAGATTGTACTAATCAACTTTATTACTCAAAATTAATTACTATTTATCAATTCTCCTTCTATAAAATGTGAAATTTGGCATAATGTACTCCGTCAAATTTTCCATTGTTTCTCTGCACGTTTGAGAAACATTTGAAAAGGGCAAATTATTGAAGAATCCCACTTTTTCGGGGCGGTGACAGACTACCAGTTATTGCCACTGGGCTGATCGTCAAACTGAGTCGAACCGCACATCTGCTTTGAGGTCCAGCAGTACCGCTCGCCGTATGCGCTACGCTGGGTATGACCACGCTGGGTCGCCCTACGCTGGGTATAACCACGCGTAATCGACATCTTAGTATATCTATTAAAGTCGGTTTGATGTTGCGATCAAAACCACAGTAGAGCATGGGTGTCAGGAGCTCACTAACATAGGAGGCGTACAGGGCTGTTATATATAGTGGACTTGAACGACTAACGCTCTCTGAGCCGGCAAACAAACGTACAAAATAGACAATGACCAAAGGTAGCCAGCAGACAACAAACACGGTGACCACAGCAATTGAAACGCGGGAACCACGGATCGCTGCAGCGCGCATTGTGGTTTGTGTTGGTTGCGGTAAAACTACGTTCGTTTGTAGCTTTCGTTCATAAAGCCTTTTCACTATTATAATGTACATCCACACGATACATATTAGGGGTACGAGAAAGACTCCAAGTAGTTCAACAGTTAGGAATAGTTTATCGACCCATACCCATGGCATTTCTACAATCGTACATAGAGATTTTCCGTTACTCTGTTGCGTCAAGCGTAAAGTATAGATATACGGTAACGACATCACTGAAGGAATAACCCAAGAGAGTGCGACTAGGATTTTCGCCGTTTTTACCTTCATATGCGGTTTTAAAGGCTGCACGACGTTACGGTAGCGCTCGAGTGCGATGGATAGGTGCGTGAAGATATTCACACCAAAGAAAGTCATTTCCAAATACTCGATCGTCTTGCAGGCCGGCTCTCCAAATCTCCATTCCTGAGTCAGTTCTTCGGACACCTCGAACGTCATAGTGAAGAGTGTCGCTAGTATGTCTGCCAGACAGATATTACAAATAAATATATACAGAGGTTTCTTTAACAAGCGCCGTACTTTGCCAAGTAATGCAATCAAAACAAAACTGTTCCCAAGCACAGTGAAGAAAACCAGTAACGATAACAGGACTGCAATTAGGATTCTGTCAGGGTCGGCCATTACTACGATGTGTCAGTGGCAGGACGATACTGCAATCAAGCGAAGGACTGAGGTTTAAACGATCCCAATCGCACGATTGCGCTGTTATAACTCGGGGTACTCTACAATATTCCAATCCAATGTTTCCACTGCGACTGTTAGGCAAAGGTTTAGCCTACAATATGTCAACGACCACGGTTCTTACCGCCCTGCCGCTGTGTACACAATGCGTTTGGCTGCAATGAATTCACTGTTGTCTATGCGCTCGGCTACCAACATTCGGATCCAACAGGCTAAAATATTCCACTAGCACGATTCCACTCTCACGATTCCACCGCCCACGCCGATAATTCGAGATTTTTAGTCGTATCTGACTGGCACACGCCAATTATTATTGCAGCGTACTCGCGCTAGTACAAACTCAATACTCAATGTGTACTAAATCATTAAAAAGTTCATAAAGCACAGACGAGTTAGAACAAGAAGCACAATTGCGCCATCACTCCAATCATGTTTCATGCCAAGACATCTCAGACACGTGATATAACAACTAAATTACAGTATTGAATACTTTGGGCTAGGAAATGTCATGTGTAAATACGCATATGACAGTAGTTCCGCGTCTACGTGGTATGTGGCCTGCCTCCTCCGCAGGCTCCTCTATATAGATCAAATTTAAGTATCAGTAATATATAGATCAGCGCGTGCACTGCAAGCCCGATAAAGACGCACGCCTTTAGGCGCACGCCCGCAACTAAGGACGAGCGCGCAAAGGAAAATGGGAAGACGAATTTCGTTTTTCCTAATTAATTATTTGATAGCAAGCGACTGGGGACGAGGCAGGTACGTGGCTGAAAACAAAGAAGTGTTAGGTCGTAATATTGGCCTATACCTCCGGTATGTAAGTACGTGAATTATCGCGCTCTGATCACACCCTCTTTTCGGAGGCAACTATGGCGTAGGAATCAACGAGTGGGCGAAATACACAAATATAATATAATGATTGTTATTTATCTAGCCTTCTTTTTCTAATCGCCGCACAATATCAAAATTACACAAAGCACGTTGTTAAAAAACAACTCTGAGTTTATACCAATCAACTTTATTACTCAAAATTAATTACTATTTATCAATTCTCCTTCTATAAAATGTGAAATTTGGCGTAATGTATATACTGTCAAATTTTCCATTGTTTTTGTGCACGTTTGAGAAACATTTGAAAAAGGCAAATTATTGCGGAAGAATCCCACTTTTTCGGATCGGTGGCAGATTACTAGTTATTGCCAGTGGGCTGATCGTCGAACTGGGCCGAATCGCATATCTGCCTTGAGGTCCAGTAGTACCGCTCGCCGTGTCATCGCTGGGTTTGGGTTTAACCACGCGTAATCGACATCTTAGTATATCTATTAAAGTCGGTTTGATGTTGCGATCAAAACCACAGTAGACCACAGGTGTCAGGAGCTCGCTAACAAAGGAAGCGTACAGAGCTGTTATATATAGTGGACTTGAACGACTAACGCTCTCTGAGCCGGCAAACAAACGTACAAAATAGACAATGACAAAAGGTAGCCAGCAGACAACAAACACGGTGACCACAGCAATTGCAACGCGTGAACCACGGATCGCTGCAGCGCGCATTGTAGTTTGTGTTGGTTGCGATACAACCACGTTGGCTTGTAGCTTTCGTTCATGAAGCCTTTTCACTATTATAATGTACATCCACACGATACATATTAGGGGTACGAGAAATACTCCAAGTAGTTCAACAGTTAGGAATAGTTTATCGACCCATACCCATGGCATTTCTACAATCGTACATAGAGGTTTTCCGTTACTCTGTTGCGTCAAGCGTAAAGTATAGATATACGGTAACGACATCACTGAAGGAATAGCCCAAGAAAGTGCAACTAGAATTTTCGCCATTTTTAGCTTCATAGGCGGTTTTAACGGCTGCGCGACGTTACGGTAGCGCTCGAGAACTATGGATAGGTGCGTGAAGATATTCACACCAAAGAAAGTCATTTCCAAATACTCGATTGTCTTGCACGCAGCCTCACCAAATTTCCATTCCTGAGTCAGTTCTTCGGACACCTCGAACGTCATAGTGAAGAGTGTTGCGAGTATGTCTGCCAGACAGATATTACAAATAAATACATACAGCGGTTTCTTTAATAACCGCCGTACTTTGCCAAGTAATGCAATCAAAACAAAACTGTTTCCAAGCACAGTGAAGAAAACCAGTAGCGATAACAGGACTGCAATTAGGATTCTAACAGGGTCGCTCATTACTACGATGTGTCAGTGGCAGGACGATACTGCAATCAAGCGAAGGACTGAGGTTCAAACGATTCTAATCGCACGATTGCGCTGTTATAATTCTGACACTTTGTGGTGCTCTAGAGTATTCCAAACCAATCTTTCCACTCCGACTGTTAGGCAATGTTTTAGCCTACAAAACAGAATGAAGATCCATATAGAAGGGCCACTTACCTCGGAAGCTTTGAAGTGTCAGTCCTCGGTTGCGCATGTCGCATTACGCATGTTGGCCGCCATTTTCCTAGCCAGTCAATGACATTTTGTGGCCAATAAACACGCTGTACTGGCTGGCTACTCCGCCTTCTGGCCAGTAAACTGCATATTTTTGCATAAAAAAAAAACGAGGACACGTTGTACCCCTGAGTGGCCCTTCTGTTACTGATTTCGTAACCAAATGTTGCAATTTTACGAATTTTAATAAGTTCTTTATGGGAATTTACTTCCTTTTTGCCCAGATCAAAAATTAGTCTAACATGTAAGTTGTCTATTCATTGTAGTCATGCGCTCGGCTACCAACATTCGGATCCAACAGGCTAAAATATTCCACTGTCACGATTCCACCGCCCACGCCGATAATTCGAGATTTTTAGTCGTACCTGACTGGCACACGCCAATGATTATTGCAACGTACTCGCGCTAGTACAAACTCAATACTCAATGTGTACTTAATCATTAAAAAGTTCATAAAGCACAGACGAGTTAGAACAAGAAGCACAATTGCGCCATCACTCCAATCATGTTTCATGCCAAGACATCTCAGACACATGATATAACAACTAAATTACGGTATTGAATACTTTGGGCTAGGAAATGTCATGTGTAAATACTCATATTACAATAGTTCCGCGTCTACGTGGTACGTGGCTGAAAACAAACAAGTACCAGTCCGTAATATTGGCCTACCTCCGGTGCGTAAGTACGCGAATTATCGCATCCTCTCACACCTTCTTTTCGGAGACAGGTAGCTTAGCCAGTAGGAGTCAACGAGTGGGCGAAACACACAGATATAATATAATGATTGTTATTTATTTATAGCCATCTTTTGCTAATCGCCGCACAACATCAAAATAACACAACAATGAAAGCACTTTGTTAAAAAACAAGCAGGAAAACTAAACTAACTCTAGATTGGTCGTAGGTTCGATTCCCACCGTGGACAGGCGTATTTTCAAGCCTGCCTGGTGTGGATATACACTCAGAGTAACATCACAAGCATCATATTCACCTGAGTACATTACACCAACGCAGAAAAAAATCTAGATAAGTCTATTATTAAAAAAAATATTAATTTTTTTTTTTCAATAATATTAGACTTATCTCTCTAGAGTTGTTTAGTTTTCCTGCTTGTTTCTTTTCTGTAAAAGCTGTCTCTTACTACAGGAGAAAACCTAACTAACTTTATTTGGACTGGATACCTTTATTTCCCTAACCTCTTTGTTAAAAAACAACTGGGAGATTATACTAATCAAACTTTATTACTCAGGCCGTAATATAGGCCTACCTCCGGTATGTAAGTACGCGAGAAGAATCGGGGATTTATATTATATATAATTAAAAAATTCATTAATAATTCACGAGGAAAATACAAAAGAAGTGAATGTTTAATCAATGTTTGTAAATCGGTTAAAGATTTGTCCTGATATACATAAACTTTAGCTTTGATTTTCTCGGCTTAGACAATGTTTATTTTTAAAATTACTTCGCATCCGATCTGTATCTGATATACAAACTCGAGCCCTAGTACTTATTAAATTATATTTATTCAACATATCTGTAAATTGTAAGCACGAAACTACTAGGTGCACTTCAATGACAATGCGCTGCTGGCTAGCGCTGGGTTTGGTGTGCTTGGCTACTCGCCCAGCAACCCACGCCCCCCACCCACCCAAAAAAAACCGTTGCTGGATCCACCACTGATATACACTGACCACTGTGCTTCAATATTACATAGGTTGATTACTGCATACCAAAAGGCGAAAACGACACAGTCAACCGTGATGTGTTTGAGGAATATATTGAATCATTACCGCTGGCTAACACGCCCGACGTGTTCGGCCTCCATCCAAACGCTGAGATTGGATACTACACAACCGCTGTCAAAGACATGTGGACTCACCTGATCGATCTGCAACCGCAGACCGCAGGTGACGCGGGCGGCATTAGTAGGGAAGATTTCATAGCGAAGATTGCGAGTGATATTCAAGGCAAGCTACCCACGTTGTTTGATGTGGAGTTGATCAGGAAGAATTATACGGAGATCCATCCCACCACTGTTGTGTTACTGCAAGAACTTGATCGATTTAATGTTCTCGTTAGGAAGATGTCTACTTCACTTGTAACACTACAGAGGGTAAGGAATCGTGGATATTATTACTAATCGCATATTCTTGGAGGGGGGGGGGGGGGGG
>CACRXK020003545.1:7186-35653 GCA_902702795.2 Paramuricea clavata | reverse complement strand
CCCCCCCCCCCCTTGTCATATTACATGAACATTCCCTAATCTTTCGAAGTAAGAAGTTTTCAGTTTTCCCGACTGCATGATTTACTTTCGCCTCGGCCAGTTACTTACAAAAAGCGTGTCGACGTGAGCTGTGATGTTTCCTGACAAAACAAGAAACGTTAACGTCTACTATTGAGCTGTAGTTTTCCTTGTACAGCATTTAATATAATGTAGTGCAGATGTCTGATGAAATACTACGCTTATAGCATTGTAGTAATACTTTAATTTACAATATTCTATACTGACAAAATAAAAACAAGACAAACAATTAAATGAAACTACTAATTTTAATAGGCCCTGTTTACTTTATAGCTCTACCCGTAGGCTATATGCATGTAGTCTGTACACGATTCGCTTGTCACGACACCGAATTTTACAGTTTCAGAGTATCGCGAATACTTGAAAATTGTGATGATACGACAAAATAAAACAAACATTGTGAGGGGATAAAATTTGTAGGCAAGCGGCATGAAGCATTGCTCCTGAACGGCAAGTGTTGGTGTCGAATCCGTATATTTCCCGTCCAGCGTAAACAGGTTACGCGAGGTATTATACTGTGTTTATTTATATCGAACCAAGAATATTGCTATAAAAGCATATTTAAACTAAATATTAAAGGCAATAGCCATATTGTTCAAGACGAGAGAAAGCAAATTTCGTATGAATCACCAATCTCGTTCCCCGAGCATGCCCGTTCGCAGGTTAAGGGTGGGCATAGCTCTGGAGAAATCGAATTGATTCACGTTGGATTTCCAACGTGAGTTCTACGCATGCTCGGCAATTGTTACAAAATATAAACAATGTATTTAGAATTTCTCGTCGAAAATTTGATACTTTTTACACCGAAATCGAATTGAAAACAACTAGAAATTCTGGGGGAAAGCTTCGGTTTTATAGGGATACAACTACCTGAAAAGTACAAGGAGAACTTCGACGTTTCGAGCGAAGGCACATTGAACATTGACTTGTACTGTTACTGTTTGTATACATCGTACTCGACCTTTACGTACTATTTACAACATGCATGAGCGTCCGTGTTGTATCGGATATACAAACTCGAGCCGAAGGCGAGTGTTTGTATATCCGATACAACACGGACGCGAATGTTGTAAATGGCTTAAAAACGACAAATCTTATGAGTTCACTAGCGAAGTAATTTTAAAAATAAACGTTATCTAAGCCGAGAAAATGAAAGTTAAAGTTTATGTAAATCAACATGAATCTGTATCACATATACAGATGCGACACGCTTATGATTTTTCTTTGTGTTTTCTTCATTATAGAAAATAGACAATAGACATTATAGAAAATAGACAAAGAGCGTTCCGTCAGGGCAAAAGTTTGCTATATCGTAGAATGAGAAATCTTGCCAATAGAGAAAGTGAGAGATTCAAGTCAACCTTCCTTAAGAAAAAGATGGATGAGTTAAAACTAAACCCCAATGCTAAAAAATGGTGGCAGTGTCTAAAACAGCTTGCGGGTTTCGCCAAGAACAAAACATTCTCTAATTTCGTTGTAAACAACCAGGTTTTTGCTGGTAAAGAGTTAGCAGATAAAATCAATGATGTTTTTGTCTCATCTACCCAAGATATTCCTCCCTTGAATAAGTCTCCAGTTGATGACCTAATTGAAAATGGCAGTACAAGTATCCTTCCACAGTTTATTATCGAAGAAAAAGATGTATTCTGTAAATTGTCCGCCATCCCCGTTTCCAAATCACCTGGTCCTGACGGAATACCTAATTGGGTGCTTAAATCTTATGCATATGTTCTTTCTTCCCCTGTGGCATCGATTTTCAACGCTTCGATTCAAGAAACAGTTGTACCCTCAATGTGGAAAAAAGCGAACGTTATCCCTGTTCCAAAAAAATCAGTCCCTAAAGACATTTCTAAAGATTTGCGCTCTATCTCACTTACCACCACTTTATCCAAAATTTGCGAACGGTTTGTTACAGACTGGTTACTTAAGTCAATTGGTGCAAAGATTGATACGCGGCAGTTTGGCTCCGTTAAAAATTCCTCGGCTACTCATGCCCTACTGAGCCCGACCCATCACCTCCTGAGTGTTACAGATGCTTCAAGCAATGCGGTGAGAGTATTCTTGCTTGATTTTGAAAAAGCTTTTGATCGAATAGATCACAACATACTGGTGAATAAGCTACAACAAATGAGTGTTTCCCAAACCATTATAAATTGGATTAGAAGTTTTCTCTCTGATCGTAAACAACGAGTCAAGTTGGCTAACTGTCATTCGGACTGGCAAACGTTAAACGGTGGAGTGCCGCAAGGGTCGGTGTTAGGGCCGGCTTTGTTCCTTGTTATGATAAATGATCTTCTTATTGATTGGAACGATAGATGGAAGTATGTTGATGACAGTACGTTTGCTGAAAGAGTTACATCAACTGAGAGTAGTGAACTACAAGATCTAGTGAATGTTATCTATAATTGGTGTGAAGTTAATAATATGAAGCTCAACATCGGTAAATGTAAGGAAATGGTAATTGACTTTGCAAGAGAAAAACATGAGTTCTTACCGTTAACTATAAATAACGTTGGTATTGAGCGGGTAAAATCTGCCCGAATTCTTGGTCTTTCAATTCAAGATGATTTGAAATGGAACGAGCATGTGAACCATATTGTTAAAAAAGCGGGAAAACGCCTTTATATGCTAAGGTTGTTAAAACGATCAAATGCCCACAATAGCATTCTAATATTGGTATACTGCACCATTATCAGACCAGTACTCGAATATGCCTGCCAAGTTTGGCACTTCAATATTACAGAATACCTAAGTGAAGATATCGAAAAACTCCAGAAGCGGGCTCTGCGCATTGTCTTGCCATTCGCTACTTACAGAGAAGCTTGCAGTATTACTGGTATACCCTTACTGAAAGATCGGCGGCGATTATTATGCGAACGTTTTTTTGTTAAAAATGCACATGGAGACAAATTGGGTGACCTCTTACCGCCTAAACTTGAACATAACTATAATACACGTTATGGAAGCGATTATAATAACTATAGTTGTAAAACGGACAGATTTATGAAATCGTTTTTTCCACAGATGGTTTCACATATGAATAGACCATAATTTTAATATTTTTAAATTTGAACTCTATAACTTTTTTAACTGAAGTTATGAATAATTTTATGCATTTAGATATTTATATTGTAGTATAATGAGACTTTTTACTGATGTAATTTAACCTAAAGGTTACAAATCGGTATTTTATTAAATTATTATTAATTATGAATTATTAATGAGTTTTTTAATTTTATTTTGCAACAATTGCCAAGCATGCGTAGAACTCACGTTGGAAATCCAACGTACTATCTGTCGTCAGCCAATCACAGGCCTGAATCAATTCGATTTCTCCAGAGCTATGCACAACCCTAACCTGCGAACGGGCATGCTCGTGGAACGAGATTGATGAATCACCAATAGAAGCTTAGATGCAGCTTGGAAATCATGTTGAGTCGTTGAGATACAGTTGTACTGTGGTTGAAATATATCGATATATCTTAGAAAACATCGACGGTGCCTTCTGAGATTCAGCTGATTCGTCCCAAACTTCGCTACACATAAATAATATCGATTGAGAAGTGTTTTAGCTGTTTATTTGTCTCACCACTCCTTGACGAGTAGCTGTCAAATATATCCATATTTTGTAGTCACGTGACCGGCCCAGATCAGTGCTTTCTCGTCTCGCCCCTCGTCCTCACGCGAAAGCCCTGGTAACGAGGTTGACGGGAGGTAGAAATATTTATATGGAATTTCGGGTCTTCGCCACACGGGCGCGCTCCACGACATTTAACCAGACCGCAGTAAACACAGGCGGCGAAGCGGCTAAGTTCAGCTATGGCGCCCCTGATCTATGTGTAATGCATTCCCCCCAAAAAAGTTGGGGAGCGGGGGCGTTGGATTTTTTATAACCCTTAGTAAAAAAAGGGTTCCAAAATTTTTTCGAACCCTAACTAGTAAAAAGGGGGTCAAAATATTTTTTCGAACCCTAATTCGTTAACTTTAAAAGTACCGATAACATTTCAGAATATTGCCGAAAATTTCACACTCTCCACAATTCTGCATATTATGTCGCCCTCACTGCAGGCGTACTTTTTCGTGTGTTTATAAAAACACATGAAAATGGAAGGTGCATTTTAAGCTGGTTTTACAATATTTTGGAGTTCTGTGTTATTAATACAAGTCGACAGCCTTTCTCATGCAAATAGGGAATGTATATTGTAGTTTTAAGTCGGCGATTTCACTGCGGAGTTTGATTTTTCGGCTAGCCATGGCCATATATTATGACTCACGAGGATTTTTTTTCAAAACAACTGTGTATGTTCCTAATAAGATGAAGACGAGATTTAATTTTTAAACGAATACTCGATCTGATTGTTGGAAATCAGGTATGTTCGTGATTACTCATGTATTTCAATGTTGACGTTTTTGAGATGGATTCTGCATTCGACTATAATATAATTAAACCATCATGATTCGTTTTCGCAAAATTGATCCTTTATTTGTGGAGCAATATCAGTTTTATATCAGCTTTTTAAATAAATTATTAATATTATCTATACTAAAAGGTGATTATATAAAAGTATAATTTTGATGTACTATTTAAAGCACGCGTAGGAGTGTTTTACACCGCGACTACAAGTGCTTTAAATAGCTTCAAAAACGACTCATCTTATACGAGTTCATTGGCGAAGTAATTTTTAAAATAAACTTTGTCTAAACCGAGAAAATCAAAGCTAAAGTCTATGTAAATTAACGTGATTTTTTATCACATATAAAACCACGACACGCTTATGATTTTTCTTTGTGTTTTGCTCCCGAATTATTAATGATTTTTGAAGCATGTATTACGCATTTCCTAATATAGCTATATCCTTCGACGCAGTTTTTGACTGAAATCTCATGGCACGACTAAAACAAGCTGTAAAATGTATGTTTAGCTAAAAAATCCGGTTTTCTATTAATTTTATTTGAATATAATATCACACTTGGTATATTGATCTGTACCAATTTGTAAAGCAAGTTCTTAACCTAGAGAAAAAGATGTAAACTATTATTATGTAAAACATAATTTGGCGTGTTTTGTCTGACCTCGGGTTTCGTGTTTTAAAACTGACACAGCTTATGCAAAGTTTGTATTGGCTTAATTTGGGTATAGTTAGAACTTGATGCATAAATTTTTAGACGCCATTTTGTCACCTGGGGGAAATTAAAGTAATTAATTTGTTTCGGGACAGTTTTAATTCGTCCGACTCGCTATTTTCAAAGACAACGTCGTAGGTTGCAGAAAATTGTAAATTTGATATAAAAAAGCATACCAAAGTATATATTCGCTCACAATATGTGCTAAAAAGCCCCCAACCTCGTCCCTTGAGAAAGCCCATTAAATTACGATAAGATTGACAATTTCAAAATAACTTTTGCCCACTTACCCAATGTAAAAAGCTAACCAATATGCTCGTCGGATTAGATGTATACAGCTATTTCAATTAAGGTTGTCCACGAGCAAACCGGAAAAGTCGAATACGAGCGCGAAAGGCTGCTGGGAATCGCTAACAAATCAATGAATTTTCAAAGCGATTCCCAGCAGCCTTTCGCGCTCGTATTCGACGTCGACTTTTCCGCTTTGCTCGTGGACAACCTTAATTGAAATAGCTGTATATTTGAAGTTTTTGAGATCTGACCTTCTGCGCATTCGACTAGTAAAACATCATGAAAACAACAAGTCCAGCTTTGTTGGAAAGTTCTTATATGGTGTATTACTTTTCGAAAAATTAATCTTTCTTTGTGGTGCAATATATTTATATCGGCTTTTTATTATCCACTAAAAGGTGATTATTTGAGAAATAGAAAACGAATCGCGTCCGTTGATAATGCACAAGGGGAATGTCGGGTGAATATCGTGCCAGTCTCCTGCCGCATCCACATGCACATGGATCAGCACGCTATGAGCGCGTTTCCCCGCCCGAATTTTAGAGCCCTAATTTGACCACATAATTAGGTTCACCGATAGCGAGGTTCATGTGAACAGCACGCTACCGGAGCATTTTGGCTGGTAGAATAGATTTCCAGTGTTTCCAGGGTCCTATCGTACAAACGTCCGATAGTTTTGAGCGAGCGATCATGTACTTCCGGTTTGTCTGACGCTACGGACACGCTATGTGCCTACGTTTAAAGCATGAATCATAAATCGCTTAATTTCATGAATTTTACTTCAGTTGAAAATACAATCAATAAAGACAGTGTTGAAAGGTGAATTTTATATTATGCCAAGCTCATCACATGAAGACAGAAGTTAACTGGTCGAAATAGCTATGGATATCGATGGAAGAAAGGTACAGTACTGTCTATTTTTATTTTATCGATAAAGTTGTATTAAAATACGATATTGCTTGTGTTTCAAAGGGCCCAAAACGGGGATATAAACAGTGACTGGGTTCGTTTCCTGGAACTGAGATGTATTCTTTGGCGCTGTTGAAAACAACATCTAATTGAAAAGAGCGAAATCCGGCATTTGTTATTAAAGAAAAAAGAAACTGACCGAGTCACAGGTTATTGCTGAATTGCAAATATAAGATTATAAGGTGGCTTAATACTGTTTTTCGTTTTAAATGCAAGATTTACGATTTCGATCCGTATTATTGGACAATTACTACTGGTTAACAAATTAACAAAGTGGGCTTGGAGAGTTAATTTGTATTTTTTGCACAAAAGTTACAGAACTACCGTTGCTATGGTAACAATGACGTTTCAATATGGTGGATATTTTGACTTCAAAGTAATTTACTTGAATTCGGCATCGGTAAGAACCAATTTTTATTCCATAAAGTACTTTATCTTAGTATTTTTAACTATTTGGACAATTTAAAAAAAATTCTGTTGAACATGTAATTTGGATAAGGCAACTGAAGAGAGATCCATTACATAAAAGATTATGGAAACGAGGAATGTATTTTGTAAATGTCATTGTCACGCACTGAACGAATTAAGATTGTGAAGTTACTCTGGGTAAGAAATCCATGGCCAAGAGAAATGTTTAAATTTAAACACCACGATGGTGGAATAGACATTAGAGAAAATTCTACGGGAATGGACATAATTCGCTTTGTAAAAAAGCGTAAAGAAATAAATTGCTGTGTTTTAAAACTCTTTGAGCACAAATGTCTGCGCGCTCATGCACGATTTTAAGGCCCACTCTAAAGCCCGCGTAATAAATAATCCCTATCTATCCGTAATAAACACTACCTTAAAAATTAAATTCTTACCTATTCTTTTAGGTGTTTATTTTGGGATTTTTTTCAAACAGGAACATGCTTATTGGTTATTGTTTTCATTTATAGACGTGGAGCGAGGGGGAGTAGGCGAAATATTATCCGAAGTGATGATAAGCCCGCCCGAAGGAAATATAATCACTGAGGTAATATTTCGACGTATAACCTGAGCGGAGGTTCTATAAATGATATTTTATACCGAAAGATAAAGAACGCACTATTGCACTAAGTTGACTCGTGAATAAACTTGCTGAATCACTAATTAGCGAATACAATGTTTAATTTCTTATTTACACCTGAGTTTTTGACGTTTTCTCTTTATAATATTTGAGCTTGTATCCTTTGGATTATTGAAGGTAACATATCTCTTGAAAATCTTTAGTTAAATTAATAATGGCTTTTGTACGAAATTACAAACAACAGCTCACGAACGCCATATTCTTTCAGCGCGTGGTGTGCACGCGTCACGCGTGAGATATTATAATATCCCACGGTAGATTGTGTTATTATTCGAGTTATTTTAATAACCGCTGTCTATGTATTAAAGCGGGCGCAAATCGGTTCGGAATTTTCCGACCAAGGGACAGGAAGAAGAAAGGAAATTGAAGGGGAAGGGAAGGGAAGAAGAGAGGGGAATGAAACCGCACATTATAAGTCAATCGAGAAGCAATATTTCTTCTCTTTATGCTTGCAGCAGTTGCTCTGGTTACCATTACGTCAGAAGCATAAATTTAATGATAATTTATGATAATTCATCAGACCATTAAATATTCAAATGTAAAATATTAAACATACATCGCTGTATAGAAACACGGACATTTTCCCACCAAAACACAAAATCGTGAACAAAACAGTTTTAATGCCACTTAGAAAACTTTAAACACGTTTTAATTTGAAAAGGGTTTTAATACTTTAATTCATTTGTAACGATAAATTTTCGAACAAATTGATTTCTTGAAGAGAAATTGACGAGTAAAGATCATTATGCATGCGTGCGTAATGAGAATTTGTAAATTAATTGAGTTTAAAAATGTCTCTTGAATTATATTATAAAAGGAATGGAAAACATTTTTTCCTGTGCTTCTGTACAGTTATAGAAACACTTCCGGTACTCAAAATAACGTGGAAACACCACTGATTATTTCTCGTTCTACCAAATTCACACACGTGTTTTTATAAATGCATAGAAACACACAAAATGTTTTCTATTATTTCTTAAATATTTCACGAATATGAAGATATATAAAGGGGATATTATAAACAATTAATAAGCATGTTCCTGTTTTAAAAGAAAAAATAAACACCTAAAAGAATAGGCAACGGAGGTAAAGAATCCACAAATATCATTCCGCTGTGCTGGCTTGCTCTAACATGACTTTCTGATCTATACTACAATTTACAAGTGTGCACAAGTGACCTTATTACCGCGTCGTGAGTTGTTTGTAGCCTTATTAATTATTCATGAATTTTACAACGACCGTTAATGACGTTTGCTTTGGCATTAGAGTTATAAAAGAAAAAAAAATCTCGTTATCCGGATGTAAATTCTCATTCCCGGATGGGAAGCCGCGATATTTAAAAGGAGCGGAAAAGATATCGATTTTTTCAGTTTAGTAACACAGTTCAAGCAAGTTTTGGGACGGTAGAAAGGTTTTATTATTACTAAATTAATTATCTTTATGAGCTCAACCTTTATCTACTACATATGGTCAACGCTATGTATATTTATGCGTGTATCGCTAACTTAAGTACTTGTAAAATTTTAGTTTGCTTGTAAAACTACGTACTGCTTTTCTATTTGCCCGGACTTGAAAAACACAAATCTGATGCTTAGCTGGAATAATAAATTTTTCCAAACTTTGAATTTTGGAAAACGCTTAGCAACAAGGCAGTACAGCAACATTGTTACCCAGACTTATGGTAAATTATCATACAATCCCAAATAATGACTCGCTTTGCATATCATTATGACGTCATTGCAATCATTAGGACGTCACGCATGCATAATGAGAGCGGAGCTCTCATTCATACCCATCACCTCCCATGCACCACCTCCAACCACTACCCACCTCCTCAAAATCCTCATCAAACGGCTTATATATTATTACTATATATATTATTACAGTTGAGGAGGTTTCCCAACAAAATTTTGTCTGTTTCGTCTGCTTTGAACGACGCGTTTCTGAGTTTTCCTTCATCTTTTCAGCTAATTAATATTCAAGGTGATTATTTAATGAATTCAAAAATAATCACCTCGGTGCATCAAAAAAAATCGACTCAATCATGAATTAATTCATATAATATAGACAACGAGTTCGTTCTTTTGGAACGTTCTCACTCCATAATATGAATGGTCATATTATTCAACAAAAACAACCAATGAACAATCTTTTAAGAACATTTTTACTTGAAAAAGGTATTTGCTAAAAACATGGAAATTACGCGTTCAACAGCTACGAACATTGATAATCACCTTCCCCAACATAAATATAATTGACTGTTTGAACTCACAGTAAACACGAGACAGGCCAGACAATACGTGAAGAAGTCATTTTTAATAACGGAAACAGTCTATTTAACGTATTGAGCCTCTGGCTCAATATTTAAACAGTCCAAATGTCAGTCCAATGTTGCATAACTGACTGTTTTCTTCATTGATACTCTATTAGCTGTGTCATTATAGATTTAATTTAATTCAACGCCACATAAAACTTTAACATTTACCTGATCAACTCCAATTAATACTCAGCTTTTGACGTTCAAAAATTGCCAAATAATTATATAATCTTTTAAGCTTGGGAACAAGTATCGGCTCCAACACTAGTAACTGTTCACCAAAAGCCACGCATTAGCCGAAACTTATACAATGTTAAATTTTGTTAGGTTTTTGACGACAACTTTATCTCAGTCAGTGAAGATACAGATCAATGTGTCGTGACAGTCCTACAACACTGAATGATTAATACGAACATATGGCAACTTATATATTCATTATTACGTAAAACAGTATGACTTACGCTGCATGGAATTGCCCGCCACATGGTTCGCCTACGTGGGAAGAAATAGATAAACATGTGTGTGCTAGATTATTTGGGATTTAACAGATACTATAGATCATTCCGCCGAAGCCCTGCATGAAAAGGCGATTGTATGATGCAGAAAGCTAAATGTGGTTTCTTATAATTGTCTTCATTTCCCGTTGTGCATGTAGTCACCGTTCCAAAACTTAAGGAAAGAGAGATTTCCGAGATGATTTCCTCTGATGGTTTTTATGCATGCACTGCATTTTAAATTTTTCAAATTTTTCATTATTCTTTTTTTCTTTTGTCATTTCTAATTATTTGAGCTGATTTCAGGTAAACTATAAGAGCATTGACTGGTAAACGTGGAAGTTAAAAATGAATGCAAGCTAAGAATGCGGAATCTTGGGTATATTTCCAAGCTTTCTGATGGTCTAAATATTCAACATTTTCTGGAGGAACAATTCTCCCGTATCCCACTTGTCTATTAAATTTAGCCAATTTAGAATTGAAACACCTGCTACTTGAATGATCTCGAAATTTCAAACACTATATGGTGTTAGGTATCGTAAATACAATGTTAAGAATGACAGATAATTTGACCCCTCCCCCCCCTCCCTCCCCATCGACAAAGTCTTCGCTACGACCTCCCTGCTTTCCACCATAAATCTAGAGTTATAGGTCCAATTTATATGAGACCGGAAAGAAGTCAAACTGGGTCATATAGTCTTATTTATTGAATAATATTGATGTCTATACATGTGACCGGGACGAAAATAAGTCAGACTTGTCTCAGGTCATGCCGCCTGCTGAACCGAACCGACTGATCGACTTCAGACCGGCGTGAATTCAGACTGGGATGAATGCAAACACAAATACATTTTAGACCGGTCTCGGCTGTAACTTTGACATTGGAACAACACATGCTTAGAAAATTAAAAGACAACTAAAAAATTAAATTGCCTGCATGGCAAGGGGAATAAATCGAAAATTTTGTGATTTTATTACCGGTCTCGTGTAAACGTGTTGACAATTTCAATTTTCATTCCGGTTTGACTTCGTCCCGGTCACATGTAAACGGCGCATTACTACTTATCGATTGTCTCGTATTATTTACGTGCGCGAACTCACGCGCTCATTCGTTTTATTCGCTCACACGTTCGCTTTCACTCGTTTCATTCCTTACTATGCATGCGAGTTAACTTTCAGTATCGATATTGCCCTTTTTTTGGCATCTGTCTGCTATAGACAAACTTGCTTGCGTACTTCGTCTTGATCACCGTCTATATATCAGCGGTCTATGTCAGTGTATAAAACACGGACTATATGTAGCAAAAAATATCAGACATGATTTTTTCCGGGCCATTACAAGAATAGACGCTATTTGGACTGTTTTCAGGATAGTTCGCCCAATGTTTAGAAAAACAGATTATTCGTCGATCTGACGGCTTGCATGATCTCTGATTACAATGCATGCTACTCGACTTTTATCGATATTGCCCCTTTTTTGGCATATGTCTGCTATAGACAAACTTGCTTGCGTAATTGTCTTGATCACCGTCTTTAGCGGCGGTCTATGTCAGTGTATAAAACACGGACTAGCAAAAAATATCAGACATGATTTTTTCCGGGCCATTACAAGTATAGACGCTATTTTGACTGTTTTCAGAACAGTTCGTCCCATGTTTATACAGAAAGACAGATTATTCGTCTAACGGCTTGCGTATGATCTCTGATTGGCTAATAGCCTGCTGTGAAATCGTCATGATCAGCTCAATAACTGACGAAATATGGGGTTTTTTACATAAATTTCAGCGGAGTGACGTCATAACGTTGATATGAAATAGTATTGTTATATAACTAGCTTGAACAACAGACGTGATTGGTTGATTTGTGGTCATGTGGCTTAAGACAAATGAAATATATCCCGCGGGGCAACAAGTGAAAAATTGTTGCGCGCCCCGACCGGCTAAACGTATACGTGAATAAACAAAATGGCGGCACTCACAATTTTATAAACTATACACATACGATTTTCCAAGTTTGTGTTTTAATAAAGAATGTGAAAAAGAAGAAAAATACACAACAGGAATCAGGATATGCTTCTGAAACCGTTCAGCCAGGTTCTTTTAATTTTATTAAACTCGTTTACACTATATAGAGTTTTTGTCATGAAATACAATTGTTGTATGAATATTGTTGATTTTTCTTTCCTCGCTATACAGGGTGTATAAAAAAACTGAACAGATTTGAAATTGCTCTCAATTAGTATCCAGTTTTTGATATAATTTATATAGTTTCTTTGGGTACTTACTTAAAATGTAGAATAAAAAAAAATTTCTCGAACTCAAATTTTGTAAACCAGGGGTGTGTGTCTTTTCCAACAAACTAAAAATGGCTTGCGCACAAAATTTAAAATATATCATATTTTGAGTTGATAGATGGAAAAGTTATTGCGTTTTTAATTACTGTACAAAATTTCAGACAATTTGCTTAAGTTTAAATATTCATTTTTCTCTAAAAAATTAGCCTTTCGCATCATCGCATGCTTAATTAATGCCTTTACCTAATTTGCATATTGCTGATAAATGCAAATTAGGCAAAGCATTAATTAATTAGCATGCAAATAGCTGATTTTTTAAGAAAAAATGTAAGTTTGTGTTAAAGGGCTTAAACTAAAGGAAATTGTCTGAAATTTTGTACAGCAATTAACAAGCCAACAAATTTTCCATCTATTAACTTAAAATATGATTAAAGCTTTTAAATTTCATGCGCAAGCCATTTTAATTTGTTGGAAAGACACCCCCCCCCCTGGTTCACAAAATTTGAGTTCGAGAATTTTTTTGTTATACTACATTAGAACTACCCAGAGAAGCTATATATAGAACAAAAAGTGGATACTAATAGCTGTTTTGCGAAATTAAGAGCAATTTCAAATCTGTTCAGTTATTTTTGATACACCCTGTATAACAAAACACTTAATGTCTGTTCCTTTGAGAAATAGTTTCGTTTCTCCTCCAATCTCAATGTTTCCCTCGATTTCGTCTCGGAAAACTTGAGACTCTCGGGTAAAAAAAAAAAAGATTTCCCTCGGGAGCAGACATGAGACTTCAAGTGTATATTGTTATATAGCTATAGTGGTTAACGCAAGCGTGATTGGCTGATTTAATTTGTTGTCAAAATCGTTCCCCGCTCACAGTATCTATATGATCGCAATCATGCATGAATTGTCTGTGTGCACAATTGAGAATGCACACACAAAGTCCACAAGGTAATTTTGACAAAATAATTTTTTATTAAACGGAAAACATAAAGTTTGTGATTTCACAGCTCTTGCGATAAATTACTGGCAAGAAGTAAATTAATTAACAAGTTAAATTTGTAATTGTAAAACCGTCCGTTTTTTGTTTACATCACTTTATACTGTTGAAATTTAGCATTCATTCAGTATAGCCCCCATATCACCTTGAGATTTAACTATAACGTCTATGTCGTAAAATAAACCGAATGTATTTTTATGACAAAATAAGCTGCATGCTTTCCTACGTTTTTCTAATTTGAAAGGAAATGTCATGGTTTAAAGGAAATGTCATGCCTCTAACATGTCTTGAATTGGTTAGATGGAAAACACGGAGTCGGAGTTCCGGAGTCGGAGCCCCGGAGTCGGAGTCCCGGAGTCGGAGTCCCGGAGTCTGACGTCATAAAAATATGGAAAACACGGAGTCATATGGAAAACACGGAGTCTGACGTCATAAAAATATGGAAAACACGGAGTCATATGGAAAACACGGAGTCTGACGTCTGACGTCATAAACATATGGAAAACACGGAGTCTGACGTCAGAGAAAAATATGGAAAACACGGAGTCTGACGTATTGTCAGCGTGAAATATGGAAAATAGTAATTAAATAATATATACAAACGGACGAATTTATAATATAACGATCGAATTGGAAATTTTCTGCACTAATTCTGGTATTACTCTAAAATGTCGTGAAAATATGGATTATTTATTTTTAAATACAATCAAGCAAATAATATTGTTTCTCTTGTCGTGTGACTTGTTCAGTTGTATAATATTTGAAGTGATTTTAATGCGGATTTTGTTCACCTCGCATGGTATGTTGATAAAAATATAGTTTATATACTTAATACTGCTAGAATATTTCATAGTCGATTTACATGTAATGTTTATAACACACAAAATCTTGACACAAAACAGATATGCTGCTTGGAAACAGCGTGCAATATTGTTAATTACTAATAAATAGATGCAGCCAGCCAACACACAAATCCGTGCAGTATATTAATGGCATTAAAAAAGTTTTCAGATGTCCAAAAAAATACCTGCACTATAGTGGTAAGTCCGTACCAAGTTAATATCTCTAACATTATAAGTTTTAGGTTTTTATACTGAGTTAAATATCATGCAATATCATAAGTTGCAATTAATCAAGCCATTGATATTTGAGTGATCAAGATAGGTATTTAGAACTGACCATTTGTTCCAGGCTTAATTGCATGATACCATTGTAAAATCGTCTGGCGTTAGGCAGAGTAAAATATAAAGTAGGGTACATCTGGGCACATATATTGCCACTTATAATTAAAGGGTTAATATAGAAATTTTGTATTTCATAAAGTATTACAATGCTTTTGAAAGGGATAATTTTAAGTGAAACCCACGTGTTGTGGACTTAAAAGTAAAATTGTGAACTGATGATGCAGAACCACTGGTAGCTAGGGATTGTGGGGCACTAAATTTACTTGTTTTCGTAGATTTTTGTCCAAGCAATTACGTTATAAAGAACAGAATAATAGTGTTGCCACATTCATGTAGTTATAGGCAAATGGTTGATTTGTCAAATATCAATTATGGATTGTTTCATTATAAATACTGGAATGCTCATACTGGATGGTTGTACAATAAGCAAAATTTGCCTTAGGGCCTGTTTATATGGAAGCTGGGCTGGCCCGCTTAGCAAGACAGCCCGGTAAGCACTAAGCAGGATGAATTTCTCTCGTGTTTATATGAGAAAATTTCATCCCGCTTGCCGGGACAATTTTGTTACATTGTATTGTTTTGACAGTTGTTAAAAATAGCTTGCGGCAGTATCTTTGAACTTTCATCCCGGCAACCAGCCTAGCAGGGGTGGAAAAAGTATCGGACCACGGGACCATTGGTCCCAGAAAATTTTTTAAGCTCCCAGCTAGTGGTCCCAGAAAATTTTTTAAGCTCCCAGAAAATATTTCCCCAAGAAAGAAAACAATTGTCATAATTTTATAGATAATAGGAGAAATTCAGAGGAAAACCATGACCTCAGAAATGCAATTATAAGTGCATCCATTTTAATAGTGCAATTGCGTATAAATGTATTAGCCTATAGACTGTATGGAATGATATGGAATGATGTAACAAATGTTGTTAGGCAAATGCATTTTTAGCCAATCTGGGATACCTGATTTTCAAAACTTTCTGGGGGAGCATGGATCCCCCTACTAGTGGCCTCTTTTGGCATCTGTATTTACCTTAGGATCAGACCCTTAATGCATGTTATCTATAAACTAGTTTTATGCTATTTTTTAAGATTCTCAGTGGACTGAAATATTGCATGACATCCAATTGTAAAATATAGCATGACATCCAATATTTTCACAACTTGTTAGCATCACACAGTTACAGTATCGAGTGTCAATTTACTTGATTATTTGCAGAAAATTTTCAATGTTCTCTTGCGGTCCCAGAAAGTAAAATATTTTTTTCCACCCCTGCAGCCTAGCCTGCTTGTGAGTGTTTATATGGAGAAATTTCCATCCCGGTAAGCGAGATCTCGCCTCTTTCAAGCGAGTCCATATAAACGCACACTAATTTTTACTATAAAAATAACTACACAGCGAGATCTCGCTTACCGGGCTGTCTCCCTTAGCGGGCCAGCCCGGCTTCCATATAAACAGGCCCTTAGTATAAATTTAGTAAGCCAGTATCTAGGCTGGCTTGCATTACATATAAAACATCCCCTATAATCCTACAATAGTTGGAAAAAATTAAGAAGTAAAACAAATCTAGAATGAAATATATTTCCCTTCAATATATGCAATTTGTAGTTAGTTGTATATATAGGCACAAAAATGGCTGAAATAGTTTAAAATTCAATACAATGTCATTGTGTTGACATGAAAATATTCTGTTTTTGTAGCCATAGGTGTTAATTTAAACCATGAGATGCTCAATCGTATGAACTATGAATGCAGATTTGCAGTGGTGTAGTGGCATAGATTTGTCAACCTCGTACCCAGGGTTTTATCTCCGCTCACCTCCCGCTGCGAAAAAACCCTGGTCCAGGCTGGTCACGTGCTTCCCAAAATATGAGAAGTGACAATTACTTTACTTGAGGGAAGGGTGGTTTAGGTTGAAATTGTAATCCCGCAAGGAAATAGTGCAGATGTATTGTATTTAATCGTGTTAGGTCTTAAACAATAATCGAAACCAGGTGCAATAGTTCATAAAAAAGCCAACGATACAGTTTTGGGATAGTGGTTACCCTGTTATGGCCAAAAATACGCCAACGAAAGTATACGGAGCGCATAATTTGGAAAGCAGCAGTTGTTGTCGGCTGTGTATAAAATCAGTCGGTGATCCCGCACATCGATATAAACTATTTAACAAAACTAACAGCGAGATCCTTGCCATCGCTGAGCATATTTATGGCCATCCACTTCCAAAAGAAGCAGGACTGCCGCAACTTATTTGCAGGCCATGTGAAAGACGCCTTCGTAGTTTCAGCGCGTTTAAGAATACAATTGTTCAAACGCAATCAACTTTGACCAAGTTCAAACGGTGTAACAAAGATTCGCCTGGCGTGTCACGCGTATCGAAAAGTTTAAAATCGGCACAAGAACCTCCGCAAAAACAATCCCAAAGAGCAAGACAACGTCTCTGTTTTATGCAATCTTCGCATGGGAAAGAGGTAAGTTTTATTGCATTCACGTAACAAACACAAAAATGCCAGTCGACATATACAAACAATGCGAAATGTACATATTGTTCTTTTTAATTGTTGCAATTTATTTTAAGTTTATTATAACGTATTTATTATAATGCAGATACGGTTACTTTATTCGTTTTAGTATATTATAAACATACAGTGTGTATAAAAAAAGTCATAAGCCATTGAAATTTAAATCAAGCATAAACGCCGTATTCTATTGAAATTCATCTGACAAGCTATACAGTATAATTATCGTTAATTTGAATTTGACTAATTTGAAAGAATGTATTTTTTTTATATACACACTGTATAGCAATGTACATTTTGATTTTTTGTTCAAAATTCTGTGCATATTTGTATCGAGAATCAGTTTCTAAATTGTTTTTGATATATTTTATGTGCCATGAATAAAGGATATGACATACCAGAATATAATTTACAATCTCTATAAAGTTTAATACGGTTGTAAACAAATGTAATTTATTAAATTGTCTGATTTTGCCAAAATATTCGTTCTTTCAGAATGCAAGTGAGTCACAAAGTACGGGTAGGACATTAATCACGTCTCCAGCTGACAATTGCCAGGTTCGTATGTGTATTAATTAAATACTAAATTGTCAATTTAGTTTTACTTTTAGGATTTTTATTTCAGTCTGACAGTACAACCAACGTGCATTACAAACTTACACAAAAAATCATTCACTTCTATTTTCATTAGGAAACTGTCAATGTGTCAAACGTGGAAACGGAACGTCAAATCCAAATGGGAAATTTGCTTTCACTGATTGAAAAAGAATTGTTGGACGTCGCGAGAAGGGAAAATAAATCAGTCCTAAGAGAGAAAGATTACCCTGCTTTGAGTTCGCTTAATTTTCATGACATTGTAGAAGAGATGAAAAATCGTTGTCCAACTGTGTTTCAGATCTTATCCAACATGGTTCAATACCATATTAACAGAGAGAAGAATATTGTCTCTCTGGGGCTTATATATGCAGTTATTATGTTCCGCAGATGTCACGAGTTGAGTCGTGTACAGAGAGTTAACACCGTACTTCTAACAGTAAAGTACTATGGCATTGTAAAGTACTTGGCAAGTAAAATACTATGGCATTGGACAGAGTATTTATAGTAAACTACTAAAGTAGGGCATGCGAGGGTTGACAGCATGCATGGGCAGATAGTCTGATTAACCCATTGAGTGGCAACCCTCTCCCCTTGATGAGTAAAATTGTCTGGTGTTAGACAAAGTAAAATACTAAAGTAGGGCATGTGAGGGTGCATTGCCACTTAAAGGGTTAATGCCTAAATTGGCTAGAATTATATTTACTACAATATTTACTCTGTTTAGTACCAAACTACCAAAGACATTATCTGCCTAATATCAGATGAACAAAGAAAGACAAATTCTAAACTACAGTATGCATTCATAGGTTTTGCCAGACTATCTGCCCATTTCTACAGTATCATTACAGTAAGTTAGTCAAATAGAGTTAGCATGCATATTCTACTTTGGAATATCTGAAAAAATACTGGATATTCAGGATAACAATTTGACATGACAAAAACATATTTTTAATGTTATAATGACCATTGGTGTTCAGATATGGGCGAAGTCTGTATTGTGGAAACATGGCTAGTGCTACAGTTATATATTGTTCATATCAATGGCCCAAAATGCTAGTATGTGACCACAGTAGAACCAATTTCCAGTTTTATTCCCATTTAGCAGACAGGTGGAAAATATGCATTGTTATTGATAAGGATTTGAGTTTAGTTGGTAAGATGCCTATTAATGTTTTGTATAGACCACACAATGGGTCATTCTAGAAAAGATTCACACTCCCACCAAGGAGGAAATTTCTCCTGTCCAGAGGGAGAGGGGGGGGGGGGGAATTGTTTCTGATAATAGTAAGTGTATTAGGACATCTAAAAGGGATAGAGATATGGGGCCTGAGGTACAGTATGGATGTTTTCTGGAATGACCTAATAAATAGGGCACAATTAAATTTATTATTTTTCATCTGGTAAAGAAATGGTTTGTTTGCTTACTTTGATAGACAGTAGCATCCTAGTAATTGTTCCTTTGATTGTTTTGCTAGACGTGACTTCTAATTATACGGTGCATTTGTTATGTTGTACATTCTGAACATTTACACTGCATTTTACAATAACTACAACAAACATGAGGGTTGTCTTTCATGACATCATGAACGTCAAGACAGCCCAACAAAAACATCCTAAGGCAGCTGTCCTCAAGTTTGCAGTATTCACGAATACTGTCACTAATTCCAGGCCGGCTCATTGCAATATCACGCTTGTTGTAGTATAAGACAGCTGTTGATTGTTTCCTATCACGACCTGCTCGCCCGGTCTCCTGAAAATATTCTCTAATTGTATGTGGTGGCCCAACATGAATAACATGTCTTATACATGGTATATCAATGCCCATTCCCAATGCAACAGTTGCAAATACAACTCTCAATTTTGACAATGGTGAAGAGAGTTCAGTGAGAATCTGATTCTTCATAGCATTTGTCTGGGGTGAATGAAATTGGGCAAACAGCCTGTTTTCGGGTATTGCTTCAGCATCAAGAGGATAGTACTGTTCCTTGCCCAAATGTTTAGCAAGATACTTGAAGGCATAGCCACACCATTTTAGTGGCAGGTACAAAATGGTCAAAGGGTAATCCAATTTCTTTTTAAGTAAAACAGTTGCAATGTTGTGTAGAAGTTCCTGAAAAAATTCAAGGTCATTGCCCTTTCTGATGATCTTTTCATAAAATATATTTGGCCTGTCAGGATTAGCTGTGATTTCCACTGGCTTTTTCAAATTTAAAGATTCCTTAATTAATATAACATCTGCCTTGCTTGCTGTAGCAGTGAGGGCAACAACAGGAACGGTAGGGAACGTAGCACACAACATTGCCAAATTTGAATAATCTTTCCTGAAGTCAAGTCCCCTGCAAAACAATATTAAAGACAAATAATTAATATTTTTACAAGTTGACGTCAATGCGTTATTAAAAATTTTGTATAATTTCTATAAAACATTTTTACTATACATTTACTAACTTACCATTCTAAAATACAGTGAGCTTCATCTACAATAATCGATTGAACGGATTCCTGATAAGGCTTGCTCTGTAATAATTCCATTCCTTCCTTACAAGACAGGAATGCCTCGGGATGCATGTAAATAATGTCGTACTTTGCATCTTTGAGCAGCGAATTGGCGCCTGTAAAATCCAAACGCAAATCGTCGGTTTCTTTCCCTTTTTTAACATTCAACACACCTGCCTTTATATTTCCTTGGTAGCTTCTTTTAATTTGATTCTCGATGAGAGCATTTAGCGGCGATATTACAATAACGACTGGATGGTATATTGACGCACTCGTCAGACGTTCGTCTCCACCATTGAACTTGTCGTAAAAAAGCGAGGGCAGAAGATGAAAAATCAGTGACTTTCCGTAACCCGTAGGTAACACAGCTACAACGTCTCTACCAAAATATATTGCTTCCAAACACTTCACTTGCTTAGGTTTCAAAATAATATTACAATAATTGCTATTTACTATTGCAAAGTGAAGACTGCTATAGAACATTGCCAATACGATAATGCCAAAGTAATTACATTTTGACGCACGGACCCCCCCCCCCCAAGGGACATAGCAAATTAAAGTGTCACGTGACCAGCCTGGACCAGGGTTTTTTCGCAGCGGGAGGTGAGCGGAGATAAAACCCTGGGTACGAGGTTGTAGACTTGTATGTCTCTATGAGTCTATGTAAGATATATTGAGCATTAATTGCATGGTTTAAATTAACACCTATGGCTACAAAAACAGTTGGTAGAATATTTTCATGTCAACACAATGACATTTTATTGAATTTTAAACTATTTCAGCCATTTTTGTGCCTATATATACAACTATAACTACAAATTGCATATATTGAAGGGAAATTTACTTCTTAATTTTTTCCAACTATAGTAGGATTATTATAGGGGATGTTTATATGTAATGCAAGCCAGCCTAGATACTGGCTTACTTTACTAAGGCAAATTTTGCTTATTGTACAACCATCCAGTATGAGCATTCCAGTGTTTATAATGAAACAATCCATAATAGTAAATTTAGTGCGCCACAATCCCTAGCAGTATTCCTAGCAGTATTCCTAGCAATATCCCTATCCCAGTGGTTCTGCATCATCAGTTCACAATTTTATTTTAAGTCCACAACAGGTGGGTTTCACTTAAAATTATCCCTTTCAAAAGCATTGTAATACTTTATGAAATACAAAATTTCTATATTTATTTTATGTGGCCTAAATAACAACGCTGTTTCCAAGCAGCATATCTGTTTAGTGTCAAGATTTTGTGTGTTATAAATATTACATGTAAATCGACTATGAAATATTCTAGCAGTATTAAGAATATAAACTATATTTTTATCAACATACCATGCGAGGTGAACAAAATCCGCATTAAAATCACTTCAAATATTGTACAACTGAACAAGTCACACGACAAGAGATACAATATTATTTGCTTGATTGTATTTAAAAATAAATAATCCATATTTTCACGACATTTTAGAGAAATACCAGAATTAGTGCAGAAAATTTCCAATTCGTTATATTATAAATTCGTCCGTTTGTATATATTATTTAATTACTATTTTCCATATTTCACGCTGACAATACGTCAGACTCCGTGTTTTCCATATTTTTCTCTGACGTCAGACTCCGTGTTTTCCATATTTTATGTGGACTCCGTGTTTTCCATAACCAGAATTAGTGCAGAAAATTTCCAATTCGTTATATTATAAATTCGTCCGTTTGTATATATTATTTAATTACTATTTTCCATATTTCACGCTGACAATACGTCAAGACTCCGTGTTTTCCATATTTTTCTCTGACGTCAGACTCCGTGTTTTCCATATGACTCCGTGTTTTCCATATTTTATGACTCCGTGTTTTCCATATGACTCCGTGTTTTCCATATTTTTCTCTGACGTCAGACTCCGTGTTTTCCATATGACTCCGTGTTTTCCATATTTTTATGACGTCAGACTCCGTGTTTTCCATATGACTCCGACTCCGACTCCGGGACTCCGACTCCGGGGTTCCGACTCCGGAACTCCGACTCCGTGTTACCTCTTGAATTTGACTATAGGAATACGTACAGTATAATTATTGCTGTTACTTTATCTTATAATACAACTACAGTAATAAACCCTAAAATCGTCATATTGATTATTAACTGTGGTGTATTGTTTATTAGATGTCCACAATTAAATTTTGACTTCATCAGATGTCTTTTCCACCACTGGAGACAATATTATATCTGGAATATCCTCTTCTGTATTTTAGGATGAAATTTCTTCAGACATTTCATTTTTAACGTCCAAATCTTTGATCTTGGAAGGTGGTTGAATTGGTATATCTCGCAGATCTCCTGTTGTTTCTCGGAATGTGCTGTTGTGTCGATATTCTTCAGTCTTCGGTTGTTCATCGGTTACACTGTGTGATTCAGCGTTTGAATTTTTCGTTGGAACCTAAGATATGATGAACCAGTTTAAAAATATATAGTTGTCTATTCTCGAGGTTACTACACATTATTTTGCTTGTTCACCTTCACCGCCTTTTTAATGAATACGCTTTTCATCGTCTGCATCGCCGGCGAGAGCCGACTCAGCCGTGTACTTGGCATTCGAAGTGTCCCGAACTCTGGAAGGCATGCCTTTGACCTTATTTAGGTCACACCGATTGCATATAGTGTATTAATGAATTATGTAAAATATATCGCCTTTATTGCGATCAAGTTTTTCCCTTACGAATTTATAAGGATACCTGCGATAGACACCTTAATTAAAGAGAGGTACATTGGTTATCGTACATTGGTTACCGGCTCAGCCGTGTACTTGGCATTCGAAGTGTCCCGAACTCTGGAAGGCATGCCTTTGACCTTATTTAGGTCACACCGATTGCATATAGTGTATTAATGAATTATGTAAAATATATCGCCTTTATTGCGATCAAGTTTTTCCCTTACGAATTTATAAGGATACCTGCGATAGACACCTTAATTAAAGAGAGGTACATTGGTTATCGTACATTGGTTACCGGCTCAGCCGTGTACTTGGCATTCGAAGTGTCCCGAACTCTGGAAGGCATGCCTTTGACCTTATTTAGGTCACACCGATTGCATATAGTGTATTAATGAATTATGTAAAATATATCGCCTTTATTGCGATCAAGTTTTTCCCTTACGAATTTATAAGGATACCTGCGATAGACACCTTAATTAAAGAGAGGTACATTGGTTATCGTACATTGGTTACCGGCTCAGCCGTGTACTTGGCATTCGAAGTGTCCCGAACTCTGGAAGGCATGCCTTTGACCTTATTTAGGTCACACCGATTGCATATAGTGTATTAATGAATTATGTAAAATATATCGCCTTTATTGCGATCAAGTTTTTCCCTTACGAATTTATAAGGATACCTGCGATAGACACCTTAATTAAAGAGAGGTACATTGGTTATCGTACATTGGTTACCGGCTCAGCCGTGTACTTGGCATTCGAAGTGTCCCGAACTCTGGAAGGCATGCCTTTGACCTTATTTAGGTCACACCGATTGCATATAGTGTATTAATGAATTATGTAAAATATATCGCCTTTATTGCGATCAAGTTTTTCCCTTACGAATTTATAAGGATACCTGCGATAGACACCTTAATTAAAGAGAGGTACATTGGTTATCTTACATTGGTTACCGGCTCAGCCGTGTACTTGGCATTCGAAGTGTCCCGAACTCTGGAAGGCATGCCTTTGACCTTATTTAGGTCACACCGATTGCATATAGTGTATTAATGAATCGGTGAGATCTTTTGACGGTTATATATGTTGTTATGTAGAATAACCTACCTTTACTGTATTGCTGGATGACATTTCGGCGGTGACAAAATCGTTGTAAACTGCGATGTCGGAGGGTTCTCCTGGAACATTTTTAGGCAGGGCCGTAGCGAAGGGGGGTATTGGGGGGGGGGTGGTTAACCCCCAACTTTTTTAGAATTAACATATTCGGAAATCAGGTTGGTCATTCGGAAAATTACGGCAGTAATAGTATAACAAAATTTTTGTTGTTTATAATAAACAGAGAGAATATTATAAAATTGTATTGTCACTATCATAAACTGATTTACAAAATCACGGCATTTACATGGATAACATTTAACAAATCGTAGATCGGTAAATGTTTTTCGGTTTATTACTTCCCAGGGCCGTAGCAACGGGGGGGGGAGGGGGAGGGTGCAGCCCTCAATATATCTTTAAAATACTGACAATTGATTAATTTTAAGCGGCTACATTACCCATGATAAACCGCAAAGAATCATATTACCCATATACGCCTTCGCCCATTTAGTTCTTCTAAATTGTTCGCCCATTTAGTTCTTCTAAATTGTAAGCAAATTAATTGTAAATTTCTACGTGCTAAAACTCTGTTTTCTGACCAACAGAATTCTGTCAAAACTTCCCCCAAAGTCCACGAAATGGCATTTCAGAGACTCTAAATTTAAAAATTTCCTCGGGCCTTCGGTCCTCGCCACCCCCTTATCAAAAAGATCTTCCTACAGAACTGCATGCTTCTGTAATATGTCTGTGCGAAAAATATGAGTATTTTTGTTTGTAAATTGTGTTTTAATTTTCCGGATAGCAAACACCTTCGTGGCTTCGTATGCCATGAAATATTCGGAAATTTCTTTCGTCATTCGGAAATTTTTGGCCTACACCCCCCCCCCCCAACTATGCATGCTTAGCTACGGCCCTGTTTTTAGGTATAGATGATGGGAAGTGTTCAGAAAGATTGGACATCGGAATATAGTTACCCTGCATTTCTTCACCATAACTGGTAGATTTTGTCGGCTGATTCTCAACTATTTTCTCTTCGAAAAAATTGACCTTGTTTATAATTTCTGGTGCAATTGGCGTGGATGGACGGCTATATTGATTATTCCACTTTTCTCCATTGCTTGATATCACCAGACCAGCTCCCAGAGTTTCATTTTGAGACAGCAATTTCCGGAATATTTTGAGATGAAACAGCCTCAGATGGTTTGAATTCATTATCTCCATTCGCTTCTATTTTTTCAGTTGCTAACTGGATTACTGTTGTTTGGTCTTTAACGATTGCATCGCTTTCACCAATGACGGTGTCTGTCAGTTGACTCTGGTTTTGGATTTGGGGTATTTTCATCTTGGACACTGAAAATTGTTGAGATGCTGGTCCTGGTCCAGATAAACTTGAACTTTGAACTATGTGCGGTATAGAATATAGTTGGGTGTCATAACGCGTTTGAAATGCCGAATTATATTCTGAATGGAGCAGTTCAGAATTTGGGAGCTGTTGGGGTGCACGTTGCAACCCAGGTTTCTCACCTGACGCATATAATGGATGTATCACTCCTCCGGGTCTCATATATTCATAATTAGTAAATACCGGCGCGTTCAGGCCCATATGCCTGTATCCACTGGACATAGACTGATGGATATCTGGCTGAAAGCCATAATTCTGGTATTCATATGATTCCTGGGCGTTCTGCATTGATGGCGGTTGCTGGAAACGATTTTCTGCAAGAGATTGCCTTACATATGGCGAGGATTGTAATGACGTCATGTTTTTAGGTGGTGGTGGATGGAAAGTATGGCGAACTTCTGTCGACATACAATTTTTCAGGATGTCTCATGCAAATGCAGATGATAGTTGATTGAAATTTGGTGCAATTGTTTTGTGGTTAGGTCGTTGATTAAAACTTTGTCTCTGTTGCAAGCCAGGATTTTCTATCGAGTGGTGATCCTGAGAGTAATATAAACACTTTTGTTGGGCTGCGCTGTAGCGAACCACTGGTTGTTGCCATAAGGTGTCTGTGTTTGGAAAATTAAATAAGAATGGTTTGTTGTCACGGAATTTGATGATAAATTCAATCTTTGAAAGACTCAAAACATGCTGCAAAGATTCGGGGTAGATGGGGAGCATATACTATATTTTAATGTTTTGGTTTGTTAGCTCATCCTTGAAGGCCTACCTAGTTTCGATTATCTGCTTCTAAATGATTATCAGTTTTGTCCGAAAATATTTTTGTCTGAAACAAATGGAGGCTGAAGCATTACAATTTGTTAAGAATTAGCCTTGTTATTATCTTATTGAGTTAAAATGGTTAATTTGTTGCTTCATGCATAGCAGTAATATTTGCATTTAAAACCAAATGATCCTTAAATGTGATATACTTAAAAATTACGGGAACCACTGAGTATTTTAATAAAATATAAAACAACGGTAACTCCGAAAATAAACATTTTAATATTCTAGCATTCGACTAAGATTCAGTCACCATCAGGAATGATGCTAGGTTACATTACATTACATTACATCGATTCTTTTGATGCCTTAGTTCCGTGATTAAGTTCAGTTTTAAGGCGACTAATGGCAAGTGCTTCCTTAATTTAAATAGCAATAAGGACCAGTGATCAGATCTGTCTATAATCATAGAGTTAGCAAATATAAATTCTGAAAGTATACAAGTTAGAGTTGGGTTAGGTTCTTCGTCTGGATACAGTTCTAAAATGGATTTGATATGTTGAAAGTGTTCGCATGATGTGATGTGGTTAAAGACTTTGTTGAGACTGAGTGTTCTGTGATTCTGGTGTAGAAGCAGCGATCTGTTTTACCGATGTATCTACTTTAACATCCAGGACAGGTGAATTCGTACACTATACAGAGCTTTGGTATTTAGCCGGTGTTTTATCTTTGTTTGGGAGGAACGAGTTGCTGTTAGTAGTTTTCCAATTAATGATGAAATGGCACAGTTTCAATTTTTGTAGTGGGGTTATTCTATGTATAAATGAGCGGGTTAATCGGGTACCATATTTGCCAAGATAGGGTAAAGGTAGCCAGATTTTAGGGACAGGGTTAGTTAGATCAGTAGCAGGGTTATCTTGATGTATAACGTTAATGTTAGATATTGTAGATGGTTTGAATTGATCAATTAGTTTTATAATGATGACAATTTTCGAGGAAATACATGTATATATATATATATATATATATATATATATATATATATATATATATATATATATATTATTTATTATATATATTATATATCTTTCGAAAAACGTCGAGCCCGCTGCTCAACAGGATTGAAAAATGTTTTGCTGGCCACGTTGTTCACACTTGTCAACAATATTGAACAATATTGTTGAGCCTGAATCGGGTGTAACAGCATTGTTCAATATTGTTGACAGCTATCAACAATGTGGGCAGCAAAATATTGTTCAATCCTGTTTTCATCAGTATTGCATCAACCTGTGCGTTTTTACGCGTGTAGCAGTAAGTGAGATGGGCCTTAATTGATTGCAAGTTTTTAGCGGAGATTCCTTTGGCATGCAGTGGTAATACATTTGCTTTTTTCCAGGTGTTTGGAACTATGCCTGTCATTAAGGAGCGATTAAATATTGTTGTAATAACCGGTGCTAGATCTAACGAGTAGTTCTTCCAGAACCAGTAAGATAGGTCATCATGGTCAGCGGCAGTTCTTTGCTGTTTCTGTAAGAACTGTTCACCATATTAATGGACATGGTTGGGATTTTAGTGCCTTCGGTGGGAGATAGGGATAAAACCTCTCCCCAGCATTCGAAAATCACAAAAAATTATAAAGTAGTCCCTGTTCCCAAGAAAGGTGATGTTCACGAGGTCATGCACTATATATCGACCGATTTCCCTGCTGTCACACAGAATTTTAAGCTCATTGATTGTAACATAATTGTCATGATGAAGACTCGAAGTACCGAATCGAAAGCTTAATAAAAGTTATCAATCCGGAGAAGTTTCACAAATTCACAAATTATAATATGCCTGGATTACAAATCTTTAAATATGGTCATCCACCGCATATGAGCTATTCTGCAATCTGATTATTTGAGCTACTCGCCGTATCATATACGTCGTTTTTATTATATTTAGTGAAAAACAAGATGGCGGCATTAAAACTACAAGAGTTTTGCGAACGGGACCAATCTTTTGCGATTTTCGAATGCTGGGGGAGAGGTTTTATCCCTATCTCCC
>CACRXK020003544.1:8955-35659 GCA_902702795.2 Paramuricea clavata | reverse complement strand
GCGGCCAAACGCTCAAAATAGGCAAAATCGCCAACTTTAAGCCCCCGAAAGTCCATGAAGATCAAATTTTCGAATTATAAAATATATTGCAAAAGTTCTTAAAATCATCTAAACTATCTAAATAGGCTGATTCCCAAACTATGAAATAGGCACTTTAATCAGGTCACATTCAAGTTCACACCTCATGACTTTGCCCAAAACTGGAGATAAGATTTAGCAGGCAGAATTTCTATAACACAAAGTGCACTTCTGCCCCCCTTGCCCCTCCTCCCTGCTTTTATATTAAAATAGATTTGACTCATTTGACATAAACTCATAAAGTCAAATACTTGTAGTCTTGTATGATTTCCGAGTATAAATGGCCCATTTTCCCACCAATTAAATAATAAAATAATCGTACCTTAAGGTCACAACTAGAATAGATTTCTATCAATGAAGGACTATCGCATTCGGCGAACATATAATAAGCCGTCAACTTTTACGCCAAAGTCCAAATGTTGTCGTTATCCATAAAACTAGAAGTTCGACATCCCTTCACGAAGCTAAGCAGCTCCAGTCGCTCTTTCGACACACAATGTACATAAAGATTGTCACGTCCATCCAAATCAGTAGCTTTGTTGCCACGAACAGTACGAAAATTCGCCATGATTTACAATTTTCAATTTGTACTTTTGAATACCGCTCCTTGTAAATTGAGTAGTAAACACAACGAGAGCCAGTCGAACAATGACGGCGCGTCCCGGGAAATCGATAATATGAATGAGTTACAATGCATGCCGGGAAGGGCTTCCAACCTCCTCTGAAACCCTAATAAACAGCATTCAAATATTAATACCACCAAGTGAAGTGCAAGAAACCAGATCAACAGCTGCCCTCTGTAGCTCAGTTGGTTAGAGCTCTGCACCGGAATCGCAGGGCCGTAGGTCCAATTCCTACCAAAGGACCTTGTGCTGCATTTTTCGCAGTCGTTCCTGGTCAGGTCTTAAAATGCATATATATACTCACCCCACAATTTTCGTGGGTAAAGCTGTGATTGGATAATTTTGAGGAAAGGAATTCTTGGCCAAAGTAAGCATACCTTACGTTAGGGCTCAGCCCGCTAAGTAGGTATGCGTAGGAGACTACTGTACAGCCGGCAGCCGGCTATTTAATTTAATTTTAATTTTCGCCCAAAATATGACATTTAACAACAACCATACTTTATTTACAAATATTTAGGGCTAGGAACCTACTAGAAACCAAAAGGTTTATATTTAAGGTCACTAGATAGAAATTCAAATTAAATAACATATATAAGGTGCCAGTTCGAGTGTTTTTCATTGTAGTATAAGGATAGGAAAAAAAGGAGAATAGTAACAAGCACTAAGATTTAATGATAAGCTATGTTAATTTTACAATGGAAATGGAGAAAAGTAGGTGTGTTAACAAAGAATAATATAGCATATATACATATAGTTAATTTACAGCTAGTGAAAAGGATGTTAATTTGTTGATTTTAAATGCAGATAGAAATTTTTCATTGTTTTCTTGAAAGACCCATACGATCTATTTTCTTTATATTTTAGTGCTGCTGGCTATATATAATGACTTTAGTTAAAGTTGAATTTTTGTAGGATAAACCGATCCCAACCTCGAACCCTTCAATAACCCTAACCGCTAACCCTAACCCTTTCCGAATTAGAAAGGGCGGGAAAAAGTTAAACTTTTTTTCGAGAAAAATGCTATAGCTAACTGTATAAGTCAGACAAAATACAATCCGACCCGGACTGCGTTTTACTTTCCGCAAGCAGCGCCTTTACCGTATACGCTAACGGCAAGTTTTAGATATATCTGTCGTTGCAGCCAGGAAAGCTTTACTAAAACTCATGGATGTTACAAAACATTTATTATTGTCAGCTTTCAACACCATATTATACAATTAAAATATGACTAAAAGGCGATTATAAACAAGTTAATTCTCGAAATTCCGGCTGCAAAATTTCTCCCCCGAAATGTGAAGCAATCGCCCTTCCGGGACTCTAGATTTCAAATTTTCTCCGGGGCAGCCCCAGCAGGCCTATAGTCTCGAGCCATTGGCGTTCGCTTCGCCAAAAAAAATAATAATAAAAAGGAAAAAAAACTAGGGCTGTTGCTACGCCACTGATAAACCAGTCAGTAGGAAATAAGAGTAAGAAACCGATTTTGAATGACATCATTGATATATTTTGCAATTTGAAACTTAAAAGCCATAATTCACATTGTTACTTTGCAACCCTGGCCGTCGCCTAATTAGATAACATGCCGATAATTTAGTATAAAGAGTTTTTTTAAAATCATTTGAATTCGGTCTCCCAAGGAGAGATGATGTAAAGATACCGCCTGCTTGTCTGCTATAAGCAATTATATACACTTTAATCTATTGCTAAAAGCTAAAAGCATTTTTAAATTAAATAAATTGATAATTATCCGTAATTTGGAGATAAAAAGATATTCGCCATCACGCCATGTTGTGTTTTTTCCAATAGGCAATAATTGTATTTTGCTTTATAAGATATTTCGTTATTTTGAACTGTTACAACTATCTACTTGAAATAGAGTGTGTTTGTGCCACAATGGCAAGTGCCTTTTATCTGGACATTCCTGCACCTCTGGCGTAAGTGAGAGTTCTTTCAGAGTTCCTGATTGAACCAAACACAATGTACCTCGACGCAATCTAGAACTGATAGAGCTATGCAGTATCAGAACTATAAAGTTAGTTTAGTTTTCCTTTTCCTACTATTGTTAATACTGAATCACTATCTGTGAGAAAAGCAGTTTAGCACTGAAATCAGCTAGCTATATCCAGTATCAACATCAACATATTAACTGCGAACTTAAGTTAGTTTAGGTTTCCTTCCTTGCCTTATAACCCTACTGACATTAAGTGATGAACCTTATTGAATTTCTGGGAGAACACGGATGTAGATGCCCAGTATGTAAATAAAGTATTTCACCACTGATTATAACAATGGAGGGGAAACGACAAATACAGCATCTAAATAAATATTCTCTAGTAGGAATAGATTGAGCGGTCTAGTCTAGATTTCGTCCTCCTATAGTTACAATGAACCATGCCCACACCTCTGCATGTGAGAACATGCTGTACACCACTACAATAAATAAAGCTATATATAGTATAAATAATTTAATTTCAATCATGTTGAACTTGGTAGCTTATGAGCTGTATAATGTGCTTCCATGTCTAATTTGAGTAGATATTAGACATGGAAGTCTAATATAAACTTCTATGAGAACATGCCTGGCTCGTTGACGTTGCAGTTCTCGTGTGTTTGGTTGCTTCACATGGCTCACTGACTCGCACTTTGTGCAGACCCAACAAGATTCGTCTGATTCGATACTTTTAAATAACAACGATAACTAGAAAATACATGCATGCAGAAACCCTCGCCTTGCTGACAAAACCATTGCATTTTCCGAACATATGAAGTATCTAAAGTATAGTTGTATGGTAACATGATCATTTTTTAAGAATATTCTTACAAGGCTTACAAATGAAAAATCGCCTAAAAATATCACTTTTAATTACAAAATTATCAATTTCCCAACATATGTATGTTAGGTAATGTTATTATATACGTAATATAAGCTTCAATTTAAGGTAAAATTCAAGCACAAACGCTTCGCAAAACGTTTTAAAGTGTTCTTTAGTGTGTAAACTCAAGACTATTGAACTGCCTTTAATTAAATGGATTTAAATAATTTTGCAATAAAATGTTTTCAAATTCTCGCATGCAAATAAATTTGCTTTCTTTTTTATTTATTTAAAAAATTTAATATAATAAAAAAGGGAATCAATATTAAAGATACACTGAAATGATATGCTGTCTTATACTCTTGTTTAGTTGTTTCATATACGCAAAGGCCATCGGGTTTTAAAGCAATTATAAAATCAATATTTAAAACAAACTTACCTTTGTTAACGTCGGTTCCCTTCTTCTAGCCGATTCTTTCGCCCTTTCTTTCTTGAAATTTACAAAATCTTGCAAAATTGCGAGCAAAAATGAAATATATTTGCAAGAAATTTATCAATCATCAAATCAAAAAATGTTTGCTTTTTCGCTGTCGTCATGCAGTCGTTATAATGCAAACTTTAAATTGGACCAATCACAGTGTTTGCTATTCATGACAGTCCGCCATATTTTTGAGATCAGTAAGGATGACCACCCACCGAAACATCGTTGGTGAGCTACGCCCGCGATCATTGGTGAACTTTGGACTTCGCTAGTGCTTTCGTTTCCCCGGGTGTAAATAGCCGGGGGGAATTAGTACCCTCGCACGGCGCTTCGCGCCGTCTGCTCGGGGATAAATTAGGGAGCTTAAGCATGTAAGACGGCAACACGACGACGACGGCAACCAACACAATGAGTCAATGAAAAGAAAGAAATAACAAAAGTCCCAGGGGAGTTTCAAACGTAGTTATCGCTCTGTTTACAACGGCAAATCACAGATTTTCACGTCGTTTATACAACGCCTACATTTCAAGCCGTACGAAGTGCAACTTAAAATTCGGTCCAAACATAAAGCCAATGTTTTCAACTTCTTATACTGTATTAAATTCATACGAATTATAATATACGACAAGTTTTCTTTACTATCATTTATTTGAAGGAATTTGTTTTGGCCATCGTCGCCGCGTTGCCGTCCTGCATGCTTAATTTAAGCTCGCTATTGACAGTTCCGATACGGCATAGTTATGGTTGCTATACATCCCATAAGCCGTAGTCTTGCTTTTTGCGTAAGAAAGGATTTATATTTTACGAATTCCAGTTTCGCCGGTTCAGACCATTTTTCTATAAAAGAAAAACAGCTTTAATTCAAAAGTTCTGAACTTAAATGCTCCAAAATCATCTAACCGCCAAACTATAATAGACCCCCTATTGCATGAACGTGACATACTGACGTAACGATGCCAGACCAATAGGATCGACAATCGATATAATTAAACTAAATTTTCTTTCACCGACAAATCTGAATTGTTAATGTTTCGCAGTTATAATGCGCAAATCAAAGAAAAACTGCAGTTGTGCTTTAGCTGTCAACCTGGTAGTTGCCGAGTCTCAAAACTTACTTAATTATCAAGAACAAGAAAACATCGTGTTAATAAAATTCATAAATTCGGTGAGTAAAATTACATATACTGTACTTCTCTTCTTAATCATTAGCCGAAAATTGTCTCGATAATGCATGGATCCAACTGTGCATGATAGCAATAGAAATGTAGAATAATCTCATATTTTGTAAAGAGTTAGTAAGTTAGTAAATATAATATGCATGTTAGTTTTAGTTCATAAGATATACTGTCTGTTTTGTAAGTGGAATTCTGTATCACTTATTCAGAATGCCGCACTTGTACTCTAGCTTAATCCAGACGAATTCATTGAACGAAATAATTGCGACATTATAAAACGTCGTATAATAAACTGCATTGGATGAAGTTGTTGTGATATCCAGAATTATCAAGGTCGAGGTAAGTGTTACTCGACGAAGCGAAGGCGAAACTGATAACACTTACCGAGACCCATTAAATAATTTTCGGTATGGGAAGTTCGTATTGAGGAAAAGGTACTCCCTTCGAGCTTTGTCTGAGATTTAATTGTCCAAACGGTATGCCGATTTAGCTACCTCCTCTGCAAGCCCTTCAAAAATTAGGGGGGGGGGGCGAAAATTTCAAGCAGGTGAAAATTGGTGGGAAACGAACGGAAAGGGCTGCGGATTAATTTTCCAAGATGGCGAAAGCCACAAGCCAATTATATTTTAATATATTTATATCAGATCAATATTATTATTAAATTCTTTAAATAATTCCGATATAGACCTTTTTTCAGCAGGCCTTACAGCTATACGCAAACTTTCGTCTCAAATTTCAAATTTTAACCTGCGAACGGGCATACTCATTACGGGCTATATATATATATATATATATATATATATATATATATATATATATATATATATATATATATATATATATATATATATATGGCCTGCGGGGGAGATAGTCGATTTAGTTAGCTGACAAAGCGATAATTTAGAATAAAGACTTTTAATCTTTACCGAATCTTAGAGCTTTGTTTTGCGACAGGCTTAGCGTCGCTGCAATTAAAAACTTTAAGTATCGAGCAGAATCGTAAGACGTTGGGTTTCAACTCGCAGAATGTACACAGTGGCGTAGCCTACGGGGGCGAGGGAGAGCGACCTCCCTCCCTCCCTCCCCCACCAATCACCACAAAACCATTCTTAGTGCAACATGTACATTTCCGTTGAAAACAAAATTGGGTTTTTCCTCCCATCATCACAGAGGGGAAATAAGATGACACGAACGTAGACTCCTCCAGTTTTCCAAGGTCAGGTGACTTTTCCAATTCAGTTAATTCCGAAAACAAATGTCTGGGAAAAGGTACGTTTTTCAGGTCATACAAAGTCATATATGTCTTTCATGTACTTTACAGTCATTGGAATTCTACAAAATTTCACCCCAAGACTACTCGAAATCACTGATTATAGGCACACCAGATTTCAAAACCTCTCCAGAGCAAGTCTCACGCCTTTGCCTTTTGCTTCCCCCTTCCAAAAATGTGGCCTTTGTTACGCCACTGCCAAGATGTGTTTTTATAAATCAGCGGAAAGTGTGTTATCGAACACACTAAGATGTATTTTTATCAAAAAGCTGTGTTATTGAACATACCTTACATTCATCGAAAATGTGTAAGAAAAAGTGTGTAAAATACAGGTGTGTTTCTTAGCATACCTAGTCGCTAGGTGTGCTAAGTACGTTGTTACACACCATGCTGTGTTTTCGAAAACATCATGTTCTGTTATCTAATACACAGAGATGTGTTTTCTATAATTATATAGAAGGTGTGTAAAACCTACACACCCTGGTGTGCAATACTAGGTGTGTAATTAAACACACCTGTTTTTAGAGTGTCAAGCATGCGTGTGATTTATTATAGCGCAATTGAATCAGAGGTCGACAAGAACAACGTTTATGACCCTTTTTCTAAACAGATGTGACGATCTAAAAATCCGCTGCTTACATGAGGCAATTTCTTTGATTTGAACACATGCACGTCTTCTTGTTTGATACAGTCAGATGCTCAACCAACTGAACAATGCAAACAACGGTGGTTTTGCTTCCAGACTTCTGCAATGTTAATAAATTTTTGTTCCTATAGGAATCAAGCCCTCAAACAGACGACGTTTCATTCAGTTATCTTGTCAAAGCTAACATTCTGTAAGTTACCAAATGTTATTAAATTGAAGCATTTTCAGCAACATAAATGAAAAATAATCACTGCATGTCCATATATGCTGCAAAATTAGCAGGTTATAAACTCTCTATTTCGTCTTTTACCGCTAACACATGTCGAAACTTTGACCAACGTATACTATGACTAGTATACTTAGCAAAATTGAGAAAATTGAGTTTTTCACTGATAAAGACTTACCCTTGTTTGTCTGATAAAATATTTTCCTTAAAAGAGTGAGTTAAATACAAGACATTTTTGTTCCAAATCAGTTGGTGACCATCTCAGATAATGACAGCAAATAGTACAGTCTACTTGCGTCTCGGTGTACAATGAAAATATATCTCAGAAATAGATAAATAATGGCAATCAGACAGTAAATGTTAGCCTTTTTACGTAAGTTTAATCAGAAAATCCTGTCAAATTATGTCATTATATTAATTAGTGATTTTAAGAAATTGCTTATACTATAATACATTATATTATATCATGTTATTTCATTTCTCATATCATGTCACAAATCGTATTGTATCGCATCGTAAAATGATTTATTATATAAACACAAGTGTTATATAGAGATTTTGGCCACTGAGAAAATCGTATTTAAACACACGTAAAAAATACGATATTTTTACGTGTGAAAATATCATTTGTTGTAAAACGCATTGCCACGGACGTTTGTTTTTTTACACTGAATTTTTTTTATATAATAAACAGAAAAATACATGGGTGCTTGGAAATATCAGGTTCAACACTCGAAATAAATCTGGTATTTCCGCGCACCCATGTATCATTCTCTATATATTGTATATTACATCATGTTTTGGTTTGTTGTGTTTTGCCCTGCGCTCTGCTCTGCTCTGCTCTCAGGTTCTGTTCTCAATTTCTGTTTTCAGGATCTGTTCTGAAGTTTTGTTCTCAAAGTCTGTTCTGAAGTTTTGTCCCCAGGTTCTGTTCTCAGGTTCTGTCTGTGCTGTTTCAAGGTTTTGTTTTGCTCCTTGGTGATCTTCTGCTCGTATGTTCTGTTATGTTCGAGGTTCTCTGCTGCTCCTAGGTTCTCTACTGCTCATGCTGCTAGGTTCGGTTCTGCTTCCATGTTAGGTTCTGCTCGAACAGTTCTGCTCTATTTCCAGGTTCTTTACTGCTCTCAGGTTTCGTTCTGCTTCTGTAGGTCCTGTAGTGTTTCATTAAAAATTCTCTATTGTTCATAGGTTCTGTTCTGCTTGTAGGTTTGTTTCTGCTTTTAATTCCTGCTTTGTTTCCAAGTTCTGTTCTGAAAAACGTTTTCTGTTCGAAATTGTTTTCTTCTCCCAGACTCTGTTTTCGTCTCTGGTTCTCAATTGCTCCCAGGTTATTTTTTGTTTCTAGACTGTGGTCTTCTCCTGGATTTCGTTTTGCTCCTAAGTTCTGTTCTGTCTCTGGTTTGTCCTCTATTCCCAGATTCTGGTCTGTTCATAGTTTCTTTTATGTTCTTTGATTGTTTTCTCTTCTCTCTTTCTGTTCTGTTTCCAGGTCTGTTACATTACCAGTTTCTGCTCTGCTCTGAGGTTCTGTTTTATTCTCAAAATCTGTTCCGTTTTGCCAGTTTTTCACCGTTCTCATTTCCTCTTCGCTTTCTATGTTCCGTTCTGTGGCGACGTTCTGTTTTACCGAGGTTCTGTTTTATTTCTGTTTGTTCCCAATATCTGTTCAGTTCTTGGTTTCTATTCTATTCCAAAATTTGTGCTGTCTCTAAGTTCTTTTGCGTACTCATTTCCTCTCGTTTTCCTATATCCTGTTTTATTCTGAGATTCTGTTCCTGCATCAGTTTTATTTCAGGTTTTGTTCTTTTTCCAATTTGTGCTATGTCAAACATTCCGTTTCGTTCCCAGAGTTTGACCATTCTGTATCCAGAGTCGCAGTGGTAAAAATTTGATAAAAGTATGATAAATGTTAATAAACATATGGCATGCTCTGTACTAGCTGTTACCTGGGCTTTAACACGTGTTGTTTTATTTTGTATTATTGTGTTTTGTTTTGTTTTGTTTTGTTTTGTATTATTGTGTTTTGTTTTGTTTTGTTTTGTATTATTGTGTTTTGTTTTGTTTTGTTTGTTTTGTATTATCGTGTTTTGTTTTGTTTTGTTTTGTTTTGTATTATTTTGTTTTGTATTATTGTGTTTTGTATTATTGTGTTTTGTATTATTGTGTTTTGTATTATTGTGTTTTGTATTATTGTGTTTTGTATTATTGTGTTTTGTATTATTGTGTTTTGTTTTTGTGTTTTGTGTTTTGTGTTTTGTGTGTTGTGTTTTGTGTGTTGTGTGTTGTTGTGTGTTGTTGTGTGTTGTTGTGTGTTGTTGTGTGTTGTTGTGTGTTGTTGTTGTGTGTTGTTGTGTTGTGTTGTGTTGTGTTGTGTTGTGTTGTGTTGTGTTGTGTTGTGTTGTGTGTTGTGTGTTGTGCGTGTTGTGCGTGTTGTGCGTGTTGTGCGTGTGTTGTGCGTGTTGTGCGTGTTGTGCGTGTTATTTCAGGTTTTGTTCTTTTTCCAATTTGTGCTATGTCAAACATTCCGTTTCGTTCCCAGAGTTTGAACATTCTGTATCCAGCTTCGCAGTGGTAAAAATTTGATAAAAGTATGATAAATGTTAATAAACATATGGCATGCTCTGTACTAGCTGTTACCTGGGCTTTAACACGTGTTGTTTTATTTTGTATTATTGTGTTTTGTTTTGTTTTGTATTATTGTGTTTTGTTTTGTTTTGTTTTGTTTTGTATTATTGTGTTTTGTTTTGTTTTGTATTATTGTGTTTTGTATTATTGTGTTTTGTATTATTGTGTTTTGTTTTGTGTTTTGTGTGTTGTGTTTTGTGTGTTGTGTGTTGTTGTGTGTTGTGTGTTGTTGTGTGTTGTTGTGTGTTGTTGTGTGTTGTTGTGTGTTGTTGTGTGTTGTTGTGTGCTGTTGTGTGCTGTTGTGTGTTGTTGTGTGTTGTTGTGTTGTGTGTTGTGTTGTGTGTTGTGCGTGTGTTGTGCGTGTGTTGTGCGTGTGTTGTGCGTGTGTTGTGCGTGTGTTGTGCGTGTGTTGTGCGTGTGTTGTGCGTGTGTTGTGCGTGGGTTGTGCGTGGGTTGTGCGCGGGTTGTGCGTGGGTTGTGCGTGGGTTGTGCGTGGGTTGTGCGTGGGTTGTGCGTGGGTTGTGCGTGGGTTGTGCGTGGGTTGTGCGTGGGTTGTGCGTGGGATATGCGTGGGTTTGTTGGACATTGCGTGGGTTGTGCGTGGGTTGTGCGTGCTGGGTTATTGCGTGGGTTGTGCGTGGTGTGCGTGGGTTGTGCGTGGGTTGTGCGTGGGTTGTGCGTGGGTTGTGCGTGGGTTGTGCGTGGGTTGTGCGTGGGTTGTGCGTGGGTTGTGCGTGGGTTGTGCGTGGGTTGTGCGTGGGTTGTGCTGTGTTCCGTTCCGCTCTGTTGCGTGTTAGTGCGTTTCATCATATTTTATAGGAAGTGGCTTTCTATTGAGTTGCATGCGAGTATTTGATTTTTTTCAATTTTAGATACGCAGCAAGATGCGCAGCGGATTGGTAATATGTTTTTTTATCGTGATGGTGAACGCTGTTTCTGGTCGTTATCGAGGAAATGGTAGGTACTATATGTTATTGATCGAAAATACTTGGAAGCATCTAGACTATATTGAATAATACTTCTTAATTAATATGTTGTTTAGCATTACTCTTCACAAAATTATTTCAGAAATAGAGCATGAGTTGCGAGTTGTGTGCTTTTATCCTGTTATAATACACCGTCCCAGTTTCACGATACCGGATTCGCTTCGGAGCGAGTCGAGTGACATCAACCAAGACGCTTTTCGGCCTCTTACAACTTTTCGTATTTAAAGTGTTTGACTAATTCTGTTATATTATCACAATTTTGAGTGCTAAACTCCCCTTCAAACAAACATTAATAATTCATAAGCTTATTGGCAAAGGATGACAAATATTCCCAATTTTTGTGAAATATGGAAGTTCTGGATTGTGCAAAATTCAGTGCTTGCAAACAAACATTCCAGCTCATATGGGTCTTATGTTGGAAAATGTATTTCCATCATCGTCCGCACTCTCACTTAAACAATGACTGTATAGGATCGCATTATGTATAAATGTCTAATGGGGCATGTACTTTTAAAAATCTAGCGGATCTTCATTATTAAGAAGATCATAAATGGGGGGAGTCACATGAGATTTTCCTATATCATATAAAAATTTCCCTCACCACTCTATAGGTATAAATAATGAACGGTTCCCTATAATTTCTTAAATACAGATTCACAATGACTTTTTCTTCGCTGTTAACAGATCCCGTCCATTCAGATTGTAAATCCGGAAAGAAAACTTTTTCAGTTACAGTAGATGAAACCTTAATTCTATTTCAAATAACTTATATAGCTAATGGCTCGTGTCGAAAAGCAGACTGGTGGTTAAGTTTCGACAGAAGAGGATGGTCCAAATGCCCAGCTAGATTTCCATACATAAATGGTTTGTACAGAAGCAATACTTCACAGCCGAGGCGTGACACTATTAATCTTTTGGAAGAAGCCAAATGTTGTCGTAATGGGAATCAGGCTAAAGCTAAATGCGTGAAAGCGAATTGGGTTGCCAGCTTTGATAGGTAATATATATTTGGTCTAAATTAAACATATTCTCCATTTTTGTCTTTGCACACAGATCTAGTGAGAGGTAGCCGTAATGAGAGTAAAATCTGAAGGTTTATTAAATAACGCGCTCCAAACTATCTTTGCATTTTCCAAAATAATATTTTTTCGACAAAAACAGCCTTATTTACAAAATTTTACGCACAACAAAAACCTTTTAATCAAAAGAGCCGAATTTTACAGATAAAAAGACCGCCTCCGTAAAAAATAATAATATTTGCAATACATGCGACAATATCTTACGATTTCAAAACAATCTTGGATAAATAACGAAATGTGCAACACTCCATTGGGTTGGAAATACACAAAAGTATCATAAATGTTTTCTGAAATTCTGATACTTTTCAAATTCCCTACATGTAAAATATACTTACAGATTTTAGGTAAAATATACTTAAAGTTTGACGTAACTTTACGGATACCGGTAACTAAATACATTGGAGGTTCAGATTCTGAGCCAAATCAAGTAAGGAAGCGAGGTTTGCATTCAATTTGACCATAGGCCTCGCCTTTTTCTATGAGTCTCATTCTAGCGAATTTGCATGGTATCTCCCCACGCACAGCAAGTTTACCTTTTTTGTTAATTTCCACCATTGCCTACATCCTCTCCCCTGAAAATTTACATTTCATTGAATTTCTGATACTTTGGACTACCAGTCTCTGCAGTTTTAAGGTTTTCAGTGTATATTTCAATTGGAGCATCTCACAAAAATGTATGCTGCTTAATAAGGTGTATCTATTTCTTCGCATTTCCAAGATAATGTATTGTGTTTTGCTTATTCGTAACTTTTGCTAGTCCGTATCCTCTATTATTGCAGACAAAAATTGACGGTCAACAAGATTTTTGAAAATGATTGTTTATGTTGACGGGTTTTTGTATGGAAACAGTTTTCGCGCTTTAAGCGTGATGTTGCATCTTGCTTTTCTCTCAAATATAATTTCTTTCGACTTATTTTTCAGATAGTATAAAGCCTTTCAAACATTTTTTAAAAGTGTTTTTATATTTTGCAAAAAATGAGCAGAAAAACTGCAAAATAAGGGGAAAATAGCAAAAAAATGAATTTTGGAAAAAGCAAAGACAGTTTGGAACGCGTTTAAAGAAATAACTGTGATAGTAGTAATAGACCCCACTATGGCGGCGGAAGTAATTAGTATGCAAAATTTGGTGTCGGAAGTAATTACTATGCCAAACTATGGCGTCACTTTGTTGGACAAGCCTGGGCCAAATGTGACAGGTAACGCGACCAGTTAACGCGGGCAAGCCTGGGCCAAATGTGACAGGTAACGCGATCAAATGTCCAAAACAGTCATTAAGCAGAGCTCGAAATTTTCAGCACAAAAGACAACGCTTGCTATAGCTATATTGCCATTTCGCTGTGAAAGCCATAGGATGGAGTATCTGCATGGAAATGCTACATCTTACAATTTATTGGAAGGAATATATGCGAATGCAGTCGCACAAGAAGTTGAAAGACTTGTGTGGAATCCTGTAATGGTTGTCAAGTCGGCCATCCTAGTCAAGGGCAACATGAGTGCCTCGTGATGAACGAAAACGAACGATGGCAAATGTATGGTTTACAAGCGATCGAACGAGTAAATGCTAAGCGTATGGTTTGGAGTGAATTGGCTGAGGCAATGAGGGTACTAAAACTGGCGGTTGACAGAGATGTACTCGAACATTTACACTGAACTGGAAAAAGATCCAGATTCTACGTTTGTCGATTCATTGACGGAATTACATCAGAACACTGAGAACCATGAACTACAATGTATACTGAACTATGTGTTTTATTGGAGATTAGAACACCCTCTCGAGTCAGCAGCTGAAACGTTTTTCTCTTACCCACCTAGTTACATGTATTCTGTGAGGGCGACGGGTGAACGATTTAGAAGTTTTGAGGCAGATCATAAAATTGCTTATCAAGAATTCTTGGAGAAAAATCTTGTAGAATAATTTAACAAACAGTCTTAGTTGTAATATTTTTTGGGCTTAAAATAATAAATATATTTCTCACAAGATACTGTGTTATGTGTTGCTATGTCATTGGGCGATAAGTAGACAAAGGTTGAGGTAATTAAGGGGATTAAGGCAATACGATTTGCATTAATCAATAGGATCTTAATGGATATAAATGGATATTATTACTGGCGGCCGTGGGCATGTTCAGGCAAACAGTTGGTATTAATAGATTTATTACGCGGGCGTAGACCTTAAAATCTGGCGGGTGGCTTTGCAGGCAAACATTTACACATGAATTTAGATTTAAAGCACATTTATTTCTTCAAAACGTTTACAAAGTTATACTTCTAATATATATCGTCACTTGTTTGAGAAGTATCGCTATCCGATTCCTCGTCGTGGCTGCTTTCATCATCGTGGTTGCTTTCATCTTCCGTAATCCATTTTGTACGTCTTGGGACTGCTATATTAGAACACAGTTTTAGCCTCTCTGTAGCTGAAAAATTACTACGTTGGCCTTGCCTTCTCTTGCTTTCACGCCCTGTCTGATGTAGTAGGGCTTTTGCTCCTTGTTCGGCAAAGTCTTTAACAACCTCTCTTCCGTTAGCCCTTGCAGATTCTCTTACTTATTTTCGTTGGAGTAAATCTTGACCGACTTCTGTTGCAGCTTTTAATGCTCTTTTGCCAACAACTTTGGCACCTTGTTTGAATAGAGGGATAGCATATCTCACAAGGCTCTTGAAATTCCCACCAATCCCATAACCGCTTTGAAAACGTGCATCACGATATCCAGCGATGTTTCCACCATGTTGCTGTCTCAAGAAATGGTCTCTCAATAGTTTTGCGTGCATAACTAGTGTATCTCTCACACAGTGAGGATACGTCCGTTTATGATTAGGCTTTTATCAATCTCCAATTCTGCAAGACCTTTTATAAGTATGCTCAATCCAGTCGGTTCGGGAATATCTGGATGGTAAGGCATCACACAATATTTCAGAAGGTCTACAATGTTAGTTCCTCGTATGATTTGTCCTCTGTAAACGATTTCTCCTTTTCCATTCCAAGTCAAAATCTTCGTAGACGTTAAAATAGAATGAAGGATTTTTTTTGCTTCGTGCCCATTATCAACGTCAAGATATTTAAAAATGTCATCAAGTCCCTACTGTTCAGGAGATGATTGTTTGTCGCTATCCATGATCTGAATGAGGAGATAACCTTAATACTGATTATTTTATACTAATTCTGCAAAGCCTTCTAAAAGTGGTCCAAGTACCAATCCTAGAAAGCCACTTCCTCGCTGAACAAGAATTTCCTTTTTCGTTTTAAAACTTCTACTTCTGTCTCCTAAATCAGCTAGATCTTGTTTGAAAGTTCTGACTTTGTCCTTCGTTTCTTTAGAGTATGTGAAATTTTCTATACCGTGACACAAGCATCGAATTTGCTCAGCTGATGCAGAATTAAGAAGAACTCGCAGTTGAGTTAGATGAGAAGTGCATACGAGCTCTACAAAAGACCTGTACATATCAAAGTACGTCATCTCTATTCGAGAGTTGGAGACTAACTGGTTCATTTGCTCGAGAAACATGACTTTAAAAACGTTTTTGCGAATATAGATTGAATCATTGAATCCTAAGATTGAGTCATTGAATCCTAAGATTGAATCATTGAATCCTTAAGACTGAATCATTGAATCCTAAGATTGAATCATTTAATCCTAAGATTGAATCATTGTATCCTAAGACTGATTCCTTTAATCCTAAGATTGAATCATTGAATCCTAAGATTGAAACATTGAATCCTAAGATTGAATCATTGAATCCTAAGATTGAATAATTGAATCCTAAGATTGAATTATTGAATTCTATATTGAATCATTGGATCCTAAGATTGAATCATTGAACCCTAAGATTGAATCATTGAATCCTAAGATTGAATCATTGAATCCTAAGATTGAATCATTGAATCCTAAGATTGAATCATTGAATCCTAAGATTGAATCATTGAATTCTAAGACTGATTCATTGAATCCTAAGATTGAATCATTGAATCCTATATTGAATCATTGAATCCTAAGATTGAATCATTGAATCCCAAGATTGAATCATTGAATCCTAAGATTGAAACATTGAATCCTAAGAATGAATCATTGAATTCTAGATTGAATCATTGAATCCTATGAATAATCACGAGCAGGCATAAATAGTCGACCATCTTAAAAATAATTACATTCGACGTTTGTAACAGAGCAGTGAACATGTCTCATTCTTGCACAGATTGTAACAAATCATTTTCAACTTCAAGTAACCGTTCACGTCACCAAAATACAGTTCACGGACCTGGTACTCCACCCCAATCCAGTGTTGTTGTCAATGTGTCCATTGTTACGTAGCATCCTTTCACATGCATCGCAGCTGGGTGTAGACAAAGCGGCAAGACTGTATGGGTGAAATCTCTCCTGGAGAATGCACAGGAAACTATACGTCCACCTCGCCAACGTATCATCTGGTGTTATGGTAAATGGCGACCATCCTATTTTGACATGATGAGGACGATTCCTGGAATCGAGTTCAATAAAAGCATTCCTGAAGATATCGATAAAGTGGATTACTTGGACATATCTCAACGGAATTTGATCGTACTTGATGATCTCATGGCACAATCTAGTAAAGACAAACGTATAGCTGATCTTTTTACCAAAGGAAGCCATCACCGAAATTTGTCCATCATCTATATTGTCCAAAATATATTTCATCAGGGCAAAGAAATGAGAAATATCAGCCTTAATGCTCACTATATTGTGCTGTTCAAGTCACCAAGAGATAAACAACAAATTTCTATGCTTGCAAGGCAAATACATCCTGGTAAAGTTCAAGAGTTTATGAGGAGTTATGAAGATTGCACGAGCCGACCTCGTGAATACTTGATGTTGGATTTAAAGCTAACAACAGACGATCAACAACGACTTAAGACAAACGTACTTCCCAGCGAGATTGCAAAGTTTTTACAAAAACAGTCATATCGACAACCACCACATCTAAATGCAATGTATGATGCCGAACAGCGAACGCAAGAAATTATGGAAGCGCCACAACTTTCTGTGGCGGAAAAAAGCAAGCTTTACTCAGGTTAACTAAATCGGTTTCTGACTTTCAAAATTAAGATGGATGTCCCGGCTCACTATCACGAAGCCCCTGATCAGAGAGCTCCACCTGTGTCTGCTACTTCTCTCTCTGCTGAGATATCACCACAAGTGCCTCCTACTCCTGTAGAAGCGTAAATACCACCACAAGCGCCTGCTACTCCTAAACCTAATTTCCTTACGCCACCACCAACAGAAGAGGAACCAAAACTCAAGCGCAACTTTTTTTATAATTGGATAGACTCTACAGATTGGAGGCCCCAAGCTTTAGCAATGATGAACCCTGAGCAAAGAGAAGGTTACGAACAAAGATTACTTCGCGAGAGACCAAAATATATTCTAATGAAACCCGAGCAAGCAGCAAAGTTATCCCCAGAAGATAGACAAGAATATGAGAACTCTTTAAAGATAACAAAAACACCTAAACATTACGGTCTTAGAAGTAGATCGTACTAAATTTTGTGAAACGTTTTGAAGAAATAATTGTGTTTTAAATCTAAATTCATGTGTAAATTTTTGACCGCAACGCCTCGCCCCCGATTTTAGGGCATACACCTGCGTTATAAATCTATTAACACCAACTGTTCGCCTGAACATGCCCACGGCCGCCAGCAATAATATCCATTTATATCCATTAAGATCCTATTGATTAATGCAAATTGTATTGCCTTAATCCCCTTAATTACCTCAACCTTGTCTACTTATCGCCCAATGACATAGCAGCACATAACACAGTATCTTGTGAGAATACATTTATTATTTTAAGCCCAAAAAATATTACAACTAAGACTGTTTGTTAAATTGTTCTACAAGTTCTTTCTCCAAGAATTCTTGATAAGCAATTTTATGATCTGCCTCAAAACTTCTAAATCGTTCACCCGTCGCCCTCACAGAATACATGCAACTAGGTGGGTAAGAGAAAAACGTTTCAGCTGCTGACTCGCGAGAGTGTCTTCTAATCTCCAATGAAACAAATAGTTCAGCATACATTGTAGTTCGTGGTTCTCAGTGTTCTGATGTAGTTCCATCAATGAATCGACAAACGTAGAATCTGGATCTTTTCCAGGCCAGTTGCTGTAAATGTTCGAGTACATCTCTGTCAACCTCCAGTTTTAGTACCCTCATTGCCTCAGCGAATTCACTCCAAACCAAACGCTTAGCATTCACTCATTCGATCGCTTGTTAACCATACATTTGCCATCGTTCGTTTTCGTTCATCAGGAGGCAGTCATGTTGCCCTTGACTAGGATGGCCGACTTGACAACCATTACAGGATTTCACACGAAGTCTTTCAACTTCTTGTGCGACTGCATTCTTCTATATTCCTTCCAATAAATTGTAAGATGTGGCTTTTCCATGTAGACACTCCATCGTATGGCTTTCACAGCGAAATGGCAATATAGTTATAGCAAGCGTTGTCTTTTGTACTGAAAATTCCGAGCTCTGCTTAATGACTGTTAAGACATTTGGTCGCGTTACCTGTCACATTTTGCCCAGGCTTGCCCGCGTTAATTGGTCGCGCGACCTGTCACATTTGGTCCAGGCTTGCCTGAGCTAATTGGTCGCGCTACCTGTCACATTTGGCCCAGGCTTGCGCAACAAAGAGACGCCATAATTTTGCATACTAATTACTTCCGACACCAAAATTTGCATACTAAGGGTCATATTTGGGTCACTACTTGTGACTTTGCGTCAGTACTTAATAATGGTATATGATGAAATTATTCTGCAAATTGTCTATTTAAATACGATCGAATCAACTATTTAAAAGATACAATAGAAAACGTTTTCCTGCGAGTTTCCATCGAGGCATTAAAAACACACATGGAAGAAACAATAAATTTATTGGTGGGGAAATAAGATCGAAGGCGCACCCTGCGGCTTTGCTTTGTTAAAATTTTGGGCAAAACAACTGCGATAAAATGTTTCAAAAGAAATTTTTAGTAATATTATCAGGAGAAAAGACCTCCACTCATCTCTTCTTATTCAATGTTCATTTTGCCACGAGACATATTTTGAAACACTAGTAGGATATATCATTGCTCAGAGAGATTTTGTTATGTGAAGCAAAGTAATTTTATTTTTACTTGAATGGCGCGGAACGACCAGAAATTGAAAAAAAATGGCCATGTCGCTGTGTATTCATTGCATGGCATCGTGGACTCGGTGAAAAATGTTTGCGTGCTTTATTTTGATATATTTGCAACAAAACAAAACACAAAGTTTGAGTATTCTTCCTTATTCCTTTTCTTAAATTAACCTCAAAATTCTACCACCAAGCAAAAAAATTGCCGACTTTATCTTGTGTTTCGCCTCATTGGTGAGTTCAAGCAATTGATGTTTTTGTCAACATGGACGTCACTCAGAAATTTGTATCACTAATTTTAGCGGTGTTGTGAATCATAACGCTTGCGAAAAAAGAAAAAAGAACATTAAAAATCTGACATATTGCCATACAGTAGGTGTTGTAGATTACCACAAGTTGATACAAACACAGTTTTTACTCCAGTCCCTCCTCATCAATCTGACGTCTGCGCTGACAGAAACGTCGCTTGTTTAAGCTCGCTAATAATATTCAGTACACGTCAGGATGTACAATTTACATATGCTCTGTTATGATAAGGAAGGTTGACGTCATCTTAGCTGTCAATTTGGTGGTTTGTCCACCACTTTCCACGGTTGTGTCATGTGCTCGTAAAACAAATCAAAATCTTTTTAGGGTTCATTTTAAGTTGTTTTAATAATTTTTATAGAAACAATAAATGGAACTTATGTCCTTCAGGATATTATCTGTCTGGACTTTATCGTTCAGGGGGTAATTATCTGGACAACATTGAGCATGCGTGGTGTTGTAAACCTCGTGGAGCTCCTAATTCTTACACGTCGTGTTACAATGAGAATGTTGGGTTGAGTTTTGACTGGCATGAGAAAGGGATGGTGTCATGTACCAGATTTGGTTTTTACATCACTGGCATGTATCGATCATCTTGCAACAATATGTATTGTATTGAAGAATTCAAATGCTGCTTATTGCAAACTAGAGAAGGTGGGTCAAATAAACATAATAATACTGTGAGAATCTTTTACCTACGGATTATCCATGGTTAAAATTTAATTAATCTGCAGTTTTCGATATATTCCACCGGGCCTCATTGAAAAACACTTTGGTGTTATGAATCACCCGAATAGGCCGAATATAAATATATAACTATCATTCACTCGATCATTCACCGCGTCTTGCGTTGTTAAGGCCCATACAGATCGGACGCGATTTGGCAACGCGACGCGAATTTTCAGTTTTCAATGACATTTAACTTTAATATTTTTCAATGTTATTCAAATATTCGGAACCACTTAAGCAATTTTAGCTATTTGGTCTGCATATCTTGTAAAATTTTTATCCGTTGACGGTTATATTTGTTTTTTAAACTGAAAATTCGCGTCGCGTTGCCGAATCGCGTCCGGTCTATGTGGGCCTTTATACATGGTGTCTAAAAAAACGCTATGGAAATTCAACAGGCTGTTGTGCATCACAAACTTAACTAAACAATTCAATTTTTACAGAACGAAAGAACAATTATTTAGCTTTTCTATGATACCTTTCTTAAACCGTGGCGATGAGAAATGGCCGCATACTCGAAATCACATTCTTCCACCGTTGGGAATTGAAAATACATTAATTATGCAAAGTTAATCAATCTAAAAGCAACTCGAGCCTGCTGAAAGGTACTTCGGTTTCGTATAACGTTTTTGATTTCGAATGTTCTCTGTTCAGTGGTTAATTGAACCATGTTTAATGCAATAATGGACGTTCTTATGGTCTCACTAAGACGAAGATTGACGAGTTGTAGATAATTTAACATTCAATTTTAATTCCATCTTGGGATTATTGTTTACGTTTCGTTTTCCATGCAATTTCCAACGGTGGAAGAATGTGATTTCGACTGGCAAGTTTTATTTGACGAGAATGTGGCCATTTCTCATCGTTACGATTTAAAAAGAGTATCATTGAAAAGCTAACTAACTGTTCTTTCGTCCTATGTAAAAATTGAATTGTTTAGCCACGTTTATGATGTACGACAGCCTGTTGAATTTCCATAGCATATTTTGGGGGACACCCTCTATACTGGGTGTCCCCCAAAAAACTTGAGCTGTTTGATTTCATGTAAGGTAAACACTATAAAAGCGTCAAATATGCTTTCGCGAGGAAGAATTGGAAATTGCCATAAGTTTAAATGGCAGTTTGGTAGCGGTTTTCTGATTTCTCGTCATGTCCGCGTACTATATTAAAGCACAATTTTAAGTTTGCCATGCACGAAGTATGATATTATTCAATATATATATATATATATATATATATATATATATATATATATATATATATATATATATATATATATATATATATATATATATATATAGTTTTTCGTTTTACCTCAAAAAACCACAACAGTCTGTTTCATCCGTATAGGAATCATATATATATATATATATATATATATATATATATATATATATATATATATATATATATATATATATATATATATATATATATATATTATATATATATATATATATATTTATATATATATATATATATATATATATATATACTGAAGACTATTTTCAAAAAAATAGTCGATGAGTTGACGTAAGGTAGAAGAGCGCTCAATACCATAATAAGTAGAGCGGAATTAATTCAGTCAAGGTTTGAATGTTTGCGTCGCTACTCTGAGTTTCACGCTTTACGCGATCATCAGGCAACTGACAGATATTATTCAATATTCATAATAAATATAGGTTATCATTTTACAACTTGATTAAGCAGGTATCTGGTTACATGTGTACATTTGGAAAACAAGGCATAAATTACACCGTTTAGATCCTGGTTTGTATGCTTTGACTTTCTTCATAATGGACCACTTTATTGTATACTGACTTTCTTGTGACTTCAGTTTCCAGACGTACTTGGACAGTTCGGTGTTGCTCTTGTATTCCTCATGTCGGAAAGACTTAGTGTGATTGCGGCATCTTGTTTTAAAATCGCCCGCCGTCATGCCTATGTATATTTTCTTTTCCTGGTTGTTGGCAGTGCTGGTTGTCACTTCGGCTTTGTATACGATGCTCTCAGTAAGACATTTTTTACCAAGTGGACAGTTGGCGGGCTTTTGGCAGTTGCACATTGGCGTGTCGTTTTTTGTAGGTGTTGGTATTACCGTTGGTATGGATGATTGTATTACCCTAGCAGTTGGCGTTCGTTTTGTGTTTCGGTTGAGTATTTTACGATTATGTTTACGGATGAGATTTTTCATGTTTGTCATGCAACTGTAACTAACCTGGACTGTGTGGCGGTTGAAAAGTTTGTGCAGTTTGTTTGAGGGAGGAAAATGATTGTCAATTAGGTTTGGGAATGTGTATGCTACATTGGTCTTAACGTTTTTGCTATAAGGGGGTTGTACCATATAACGTTTCGTAATTGTCTGTTTCGTTTATCGGAGTTATTAGTGTTGTTTTGAGTTTGTGTGTACGTTAGGTTAACGTCAAAGTTGCTTTGCTTGAGAGCGTTGTTGTAAAGTGGCGCTGCTGCTTTGAATGCTTCGTCGTCACATGATAGTTTGTTAATGCGTTTGTTGACTGAGTGTGGAAGTTGTCGTGTGATGGAAGGTGGATGGTTTGATAATCTGTTTATGAACAGTGGTTCGTCATTAGGTTTTCGGTATGGTTTATATTTACTGTTTGATAGGTGAAGCGTCTGGTCAACGAAGTTCACGCACTTGATGTTTGTCTGGGCGGTGATTCTGAGGTCAAAGCTCTCAAAAATGGTGATCAACTCTTTCCTCGCTTTGTCCGCAAGTCTGCCTGATGTTGTTCTGAGGGCAGCCAAGCCGTCGTCACGGTATATATCTTTCGCAAAGCGTTTCTCGAGTGTGTGCAGAATGAAAAGTCCGACGAGGTCACAGACCTCAGCGCTATCGAAACTTCCCATGGTCACGTCAAACGTGGTGGTGTTGTTCTTCTTCGTCCAAGCTTGTTGGTTGTAAAAAAGAAGGGATTTGCGCGCGTGCTTCACAATGCGGATATCGCTGTCGGAAATTGCGATGAATTGTTGGCTCCATGCAATTGCACGGTCGAGTAGACTTTCAGTTATGGACGGGTAAAATTCGACTATATCGAAAGATAGAAAAGACAGTCTGTCCTTGTTAGTTAGTTAGTGAGTCAAACCAAGTGTTTGTGTCCTCAGAGTTTCTCTACTGGTTTGCACAAGTGTGTAGGCGGATTTCACTGGCATTGATTTTGTCCAAGATGGTTTTGCTAACTTTGTCGAGATCAGATTTCGCCGGGTTTATCAATCGGCACTTTGGATGGTTTTTGAAGCCGTCCTTGTGATCTTTTAGTGAAATAAACGCTGGCGGTTGGTTTGCTGGTTCCATGCGGTTTCCGATGTTTAATTCGTTGGTGATATTTTTAAGTTCGTGGTTAATTTTGTCAACTGTTCCGTCTTGTGCCAATTTGTAGGTGTTGGTGATGTTCTCAGTCAACAATTTGTTGTATTTGTCCGCGTGCATTTCATAGATGTTGTGTGTCTTGTCAGCAAAGATGAAGACATTTTGAGACGCTTCTATCTTTCGTTTGTCTTGCTCTAAGGTGTTCATGAATTCGCCGTTCACGTGTCGGAATTTGATGTTCTCTGTCATATGTATAATGTCGTCTTCGAAGCATTTAGCTCGGGCACAGCCGGTGGTGATTGTTTTGATTTCAAACCGAACGTGGGAGTCTTAATTTTCACGCTTGCCGCTTTCGCCGTTTAAGTAGAAATGCGCTTTCCATCTCATGCGTTTAATAACGTTTTCGGTCTTGTGAATGAGTTCTCTGTGGTATTCGTCGTATCCGGGTAAGCCTATATTTTTTAGTGAATAGTTGAATCGTATCTGCCGCATTCTTCCTTTCACGATACCAAGGCAACAAGAGCGCTCTACTAGGAAAAGGAAGAATGCAGCAGATACGATTCAACTATTCACTAAAAAATATAGGCTTACCCGGATACGACGAATACCACAGAGAACTCATTCAACCGACAGAAAACGTTATTAAACGCATGAGATGGAAAGCGCATTTCTACTTAAAAGGCGAAAGCGGCAAGCGTGAAAAGACTCCCACGTTCGGTTTGAAATCAAAACAATCGATCACCACCGGCTGTGCCCGAGCTGAAACGCTTCGAAGACGACATTATACATATGACAGAGAACATCAAATTCCGACACGTGAACGGCGAATTCATGAACACCTTAGAGCAAGACAAACGAAAGATAGAAGCGTCTCAAAATGTCTTCATCTTTGCTGACAAGACACACAACATCTATGAAATGCACGCGGACAAATACAACAAATTGTTGACTGAGAACATCACCAACACCTACAAATTGGCACAAGACGGAACAGTTGACAAAATTAACCACGAACTTAAAAATATCGCCAACGAATTAAACATCGGAAACCGCATGGAACCAGCAAACCAACCGCCAGCGTTTATTTCACTAAAAGATCACAAGGACGGCTTCGAAAACCATTCAAAGTGCCGATTGATAAACCCAGCGAAATCTGATCTCGGCAAAGTTAGCAAAACCATCTTGGACAAAATCAATGCCAGTGAAATCCGCCGACAAACTTGTGCAAACCAGTGGAGAAACTCTGAGGACACAATCACTTGGTTTGATTCACTAACTAACAAGGACAGACTGTCTTTTCTATCTTTCGATATAGTCGAATTTTACCCGTCCATGACTGAAAGTCTACTCGACCGTGCAATCGCATGGAGCCCTTCTTTTTTACAACCAACAAGCTTGGACGAAGAAGAACAACACCACCACGTTTGACGTGACCATGGGAAGTTTCGATAGCGCTCAGGTCTGTGAACTCTTCGGACTTTTCATTCTGAACACACTCGAGAAACGCTTTGGGAAAAACGTAGGCCTATACCGTGACGACGGCTTGGCTGCCCTCAGAACAACAACAGGCAGACTTGCGGACAAAGCGAGGAAAGAGTTGATCACCATTTTTGAGAGAGCTTTGGCCTCAGAATCACCGCCCAGACAAACATCAAGTGCGTGAACTTCTTGACCTTACGCTTGACCTATCAAACGGTAAATATAAACCATACCGAAAACCTAATGACGAACCACTGTACATAAACAGATTATCAAACCATCTACCTTCCATCACACGACAACTTCCACATTCAGTCAACAAACACATTAACAAACTATCATGTGACGAAGAAGCATTCAACGCAGCAGCGCCACTTTACAACAACGCTCTCAAGCAAAGCAACTTTGACGTTAACCTAACGTACACACAAACTCAAAACAACACTAATAACTCCGATAAACGAAACAGACAATTACGAAACGTTATATGGTACAACCCCCTTATAGCAAAAACGTTAAGACCAATGTAGCATACACATTCCCAAACCTAATTGACAATCATTTTCCTCCCTCAAACAAACTGCACAAACTTTTCAACCGCCACACAGTCCAGGTTAGTTACAGTTGCATGACAAACATGAAAAATCTCATCCGTAAACATAATCGTAAAATACTCAACCGAAACACAAAACGAACGCCAACTGCTAGGGTAATACAATCATCCATACCAACGGTAATACCAACACCTACAAAAAACGACACGCCAATGTGCAATTGCGAAAACCCCGCCAACTGTCCACTTGGTAAAAAATGTCTTACTGAGAGCATCGTATACAAAGCCGAAGTGACAACCATGCAGCACTGCCAACAACCAGGAAAAGAAAATATACATTGGCATGACGGCGGGCGATTTCAAAACAAGATACCGCAATCACACTAAGTCTTTCCGACATGAGAAATACAAGAGCAACACCGAACGGTCCAAGTACGTCTGGAAACTGAAGTCAGAAAAAATTCAGTATACAATAAAGTGGTCCATTATGAAGAAAGTCAAAGCATACAAACCAGGATCTAAACGGTGTAATTTATGCCTCGAGGAGAAACTACTTATTATGAAAGCGAAGAAAACTGAATGCCTGAACAAACGCTCTGACTTGTTTTCCAAATGTAGACATGTAACCAGATACCTGCTTAATCAAGTTGTAAAATGATAACCTATATTTATTATGAATATTGAATAATATCTGTCAGTTGCCTGATGATCGCGTAAAGCGTGAAACTCAGAGTAGCGACGCAAACATTCAAACCTTGACTGAATTATACATATATATATATATATATATATATATATATATATATATATATATATATATATATATATATATATATATATATATATATATATAGAAAGACACAAAAACTTAGCAAGCTTTGTTTGGCATATTTATTACTATACAGTTTCGTACCACGTAAATAACGTGGCACTCTTCAGATAAAATAGCCTATGTTTGACCTATAGCTTCTAACGAACTTTTTAAATATGTACAGATGGTATAAAGGACGCTTATCTAATTACAAATCAATTAACACCTCAATTAAGTAGTGTCACGAAAATATTAGTATCAAGTTATAAAGTTTTTAAGTAGAAATTTATTAGCGTGTCTACACGTGGAGACAAGTTCGTTGCGACGATTAAGTGTTGCAATGTCCGGTTTAC
>CACRXK020003543.1:0-27148 GCA_902702795.2 Paramuricea clavata | reverse complement strand
ACGCTACCGAACTAAGCAAATACGTGTGGGAATTGAAAAACAAAAACATCAATTATACAATCAAATGGAAACTATTGAAACGAGCTAAGCCTTATAACACGCCGGGCACGCGTGATAGCAAATTCGCCAGAACCTTGCGTGTAGCTTTTTTTCAGAACGCGCGCTCTAAAACTTGGAGACTAAGAACGAACCACAATCGGGTTTTTATTCGCCGTTTGACGGCTTCGTAGAGCAATCGGTTTGTGTCGATAAATAATCGGATAGTTGAATATGGAACAGCAAGCAAAGCCCTCCATTTTGATACCAAATATGTTGTTGTTGGGCCATTGATTCAGTTTTTACAGGCTCGGGAATTTCAGTACTTTGATGGAAACTTACTATTATCATAAAAATGAACATTTTGACCCTTTGGCTATCGTTGGTCGAGTTTGATAAAACTAATTTAAAAGCAAACGAGAAGAACGGCGAGACATTCATTGGGAAGGCTGCAGTTTTAGTTTTCGACGATTAGGTCGCTGTAACGTGTAATACCACAGGTTTTGACACTATACTGGTTGCCGCGATGCCACGTTTTAATGTTGCAACCTATGTGAAAGAACAAAAACGTCTGAGGGAGAAAGTTGTATTGGAGAACCGACAATTAAAATCGCTTCAAGATGAAATTTCTGCCGCTGCTAAACTCAAGGAAGAGAAAAGGAAGAAACTTAACAGGATTAGAGAAAAGCACCGAAGGCTTGATAACAAGGTAATTTATGACATCTTTGTGTGAAGACCAAATTAAAACCTACAAAAGTTCATAGGGTTTGCGTTGTACGTTCACAGGAATACCATATGAACCATGGAAATTTTCATAGCATTTCACAGTACTATTAAAAAATACTATGATCATTGTCCTGTTTCATAGTTAGACCTCATTTCACAGGATATTGCTCTAGTATAATGCTCAGAACCCCACTAGCTTGTCTAAATGACAAACATAGACCAAATACATTGAGTGGAGGAGGGGGGGGGGGGTATTAAGGACTTGAAAAACATCTCTCCTGGACAGCTGATGTTGCATCCTCAGCTGTTCGTCACCCGAAATGCATCATGTAACTAGCTAGTGTATAAACGATATGCGCCCTAATGCACCCTACTTCCTGATTTTGCTCTGCCTAGCAAAAGACGATTTTGCTTCGCAAGGGTAAAACGTTATGAGGTGAATGTGAATATGTGAAATATTTTGTTCTCCCTTTTCGAAATAGGTAGGAAATTTGGTGAAAGCTATTGAAGATTTAAACGATATTCAAAACGAGCTTGTTCAACCAGACAGTACAGACCAGTCTGCAGCTAACCAGAATAATCCAGCAAGTGCATCAAGAGGAAGAGCTCCCACATTATTTAATGTGGAAGGGAAAATTTGCACGAGCTCATCATTAGCCAGGCAGCGTAGAAAAAGTCCATTCGAGGCAGCCAGGCAAATTCATGGGGGACAGAATAAAATATCTGTAGCTGCGGAAGTAGGAATTATAGATACCGCTTTGGTGAAATGTTCAAAAGACATTTTAGTAACTGCAATGTCCTCCAGTAAGAAGTTTACTAAATCAGTATTGCCTATCATATATAAAAAATCACTGAAGACCTATGAGGCCTCTGAAGATAATTTAATTAGAAGTGTTGCTGTATATTATAGTGGGGGTGTAACTGGGAAAAAGAAGTATCGTAAGATCTATAAGTATAGTTGTTATAGGCTAAACAAGGATAAAACTAAGTCCATATCTTTGGGTACAATCAATAGCGTTACTGACACACTGTGCTATGGTTTAGATGAATGTGATAAAGTAACTGGGTGCCATCGTAACCTGAAGGAAATGTTAATTAAACTTGCTGAGTTTTATCTCTCAGGTTGTACTGGGCATTCCATCACATGGTTTGAGGAACCATACACATTTTCTGTAGCTGTAGGAGGGGATGGAGCACCATTCGGCAAAGATGATACGGCATGTGCTTGGTTAATCAGTCTGTTAAATATTGGTAGAGGTGTGTTAAGTAGTAATGAGAACTACCTGCTTTTCGGGGCAAATTGTAGCGAGAGCTGTATTGTTGTCCAGAGATTTATTAAAATGCTTTTGACTGATATTCGGGATATTGAAAAAAGTGTAATGACATGTTCTCACAATGGCCAACAAGAGAATGTTAAATTTTCTTTCACTGAACTCCCCAATTATATGAAAATGTTACCGTTTCTCAGCGGGGAGTTGAGCAATAGTGCCAAATATTTCTCATCTTTTGCCAACGTTTCAAGTGATGATGCAAAAAACACCCAAGCTACCTTTGGGAGAGGCATTGAAAACACTTGGAAACCTTGGATGTATAGTTACAGGTTGAAGGTTGTGAATGAAGTCGAAAAGTTGAAGGCAAAGCTGTCGAAACAGCCTTTGTCAGATGCCACTAAGAGATCAAAGGTGACATCTTTCATTGCTCAAAAAAAAAGCAGACAAGAATTTGAACCTCCCTTAGGTAATATTATTGACAAGGCTCATGTCGAGCCATTGCATTTAAAGAATAATGCATGTGCTCTTGCACATAGGTACCTTTTGCTAGAAGTTTTTGAGATTTCCAATTTACCTGATTCCATTAAACTGTTTTCTCAAGTCCCAAGTAACTCTCCTATAGCAAGGTATATAAGTGACATGAAGACCAAATGTGGCCTTTCACGTCTTGCAAAGAGAATTGTAAGATGGTTTAACGAGACGAAAGCGGCTGGTAAAGCTTTCAATTATCGATTCGCAGGCAAGGATTCGAGGGGATTTTTACATAATTTTATGTACTTAATTGCTGCAGTGGAACCTTTTCAAAAACATGGTTCTAGGCAAGAATTTACTTTACATGTTTTGTCTTATCTTTGCCTGATGTTGCGTAAATGTGTTACTCTCTTTAACCGCATTGAGATTATATGACATAAATCCAAACTTTAGAGGTGTTTATCATATTTAATTCATGGTTGAGGAGGTTTTCCAACAATGTTTTGTCTGTTCCGTCTGCTTTGAACAACGATTTTCTGAGTTTTCCTTTATCTTTTCAGCTAATTAATCCAATACCACGGTACATCAAATACATTACAGTACATTAAGTATCACCACGGTACATTAATTATAATAATTATATTATTAATTTTGAGATAGGGAAAGACTGTTTTATAGATACAAAAAATTCACATCCACAAACTGCCTTGTATAGGGATGTTTTGAATACAGGTGTTTGACAAAATATGAACATCAGATATGAAGTTACATTTTGCCCGATACTTACTGGACATTATTTTTAACTTTAAATTCCCAGTCGACTCCCCTGCCACAGAGATTTACTTTTGCCAATATATCAAAAGATAAGGAGATACTAAAACAATGGATTATATTATGGCAAAACTAAATAATAACTATTGTTGAAGTTCCAACATTAGTACATGTCATACAGATATTATCCAGAATCCAGTTACCATTTCTACTGGTATCAAGTAGAGTACTATTTAGCACACCGGTATCTAGAAACGGGTGGATTACTGGATTTATAGAGGAGGGGGTGCACACCCCTGTTGGCCTTGGTCAACAGGGGTGCAAAAAAATCAAATTCAGAAATATGGCACAATTTCCAAGGTTTTTCCTTTTTTGAAATCAAACTGAAGCTCATAATTCAATATAAATTGCAGGAAATGACATTTCTAGGGTTTTAATTTTCAAAGTTTTCCGGGGGCATACTCCTGGACCCCCTAGAGAGCTTGCGCCTTCAGCGCTCAAGTCGTTAGCCAATTCATTTGAATTATCTCCCACCACCCCCTAGAGGATTATAAAGAAACACTCGGCTGCAATTTCAACGACATAGCAATTCGGATCGCAGAATAATGGCCTTCGGCAACTTTTGATTGCTCGAACTAAACACCTAAACATTTCCTCTGTTATATCACACCTTATTTGAGAAGAGAAAGGCCGCCTTATGTTTCGTCTTCCAGCCAAACTCCAGTGGATGGCTTTTAGCCATTAATATGACTCTCCTCTTAAACCCTTCCCAGCATTTATGTTCAATGAAAACAGCATGCGAGGGATGCCAGGCTCGCTTATTTCAGGTAGTGTTAGGACGTTACTGCTTTCGTCATTGTTTTCACTTCTTATCTGCTCTTGATTTGTGTCAGTATTGCCTTCTAAAACTTTGTTCAATACTTCTTCCACGCTTAACTTCGCCGCCATTTTGAAATTGTTTCTATGGTCACCAGGTGTCGCAAATGGATAAATGGGAACATAATTAGGGGAAATACTGCTGCTCGCAAGCACTGACAATTTGGCGATTTTCTCGCCACTTGTGCCCGGCGTGCTTTGGAGTTTGTGTCTCATCATGAAAATAGTTAATGGGGAATAATGCGGTATCAATCCCTCGAAACATGTTGCCAGTGTTGTTGTTGTCATTATGATGGAATTAGCGCTTGGGGAAAGCTTTTTGCTTGATGAAATTCGAAGCAAGTGTGATTGAGAAAGTGGCTGCAGTTCCTGTCTTCGTGGCAAAGCCAAGGGCGAAATTTTTGACCGTGCAAAAGCTGGATAAACAGCTTTTGTTCCAGCTCTTTCGCGCTATGGAGATGATTTCATTGTAATTACAACAGAAGAGTGAAAGATTGACAGTGACGAGATGCTTATATTCAACTTTTTTGTGTTATAAACATGTATGTTTTGAAATTATGAACTGCAAGTATGAATTCATTGATATTACTCTTATATTGACACTAAATGATGATATTCTTGTGACACTGAATGATCTGATAGTAATATTAAATTAACTTCAACAATTCTCAGTGGTCAATCTAGTGATCACGTTAGTTCATTGTGTCTCTTCACAGGACAATTGCTAAATATAATTATGCTTGTTTCGCTCTATATCAGAGCCACAGTATAGGAAAAGTACAGTAGGGCCACTCAGCGTAAAAAAGTGGTCTACATTGTTTACTGGCTGCCAACCTAATTTACATATTTGCAGCCAGTAAACGGCAGCAGTCCACTATAAAATTGTACTACAGAATAATGATTTTGGCCGCGTAAGACACCTGGAACCTAGCTTAAATAATTGCCACTTTTCTCTCCCCTAAGTGGGCAGGGTTGCCAGATTGCTGAATAAATGAGCCAAATATTATTATCATAACCTTTTGTTTTCTTTGTTCGAAACAAAGACATCAAAGGGTCGCATATAACAATGTTTGGCTTATTTATTCAGCAATCTGGCAACCCTGCTAAGTGGCCCTACTGGTTGTCTCCCTTTTCTGTGTCAGAGCTCATCAGAATGCTCACTAGGAAACACTGTTGAAATTTTTATTTACATCAACAAATCTTTCTTTTTCTTAACAGATTTATATATGATTTATTATATATAAATGATTTACAGATTTATAACAGATTTATGATATGATAATACATATAATTTATAAACAATTATTATTAACACACATATATCCAAGAGGATAGGCATGCATATGACTCAAGGGCTTATGCCCCCTTGAAAATCCTGAATATACTAAATATAATTACAGTTTGTGACATGAACAGTCAGGTAATTACCATTCACATAAGAACCTGTTTAGGCTAACTTGGAAAAAATCTAGGTTCTTATTATATGCAGGGTTTTACTGTGTTGTCTGATTTCATGTCACAAAACAGGCCATAGCAGCTTGTTCTGACAATATATATATGCATGGGATGGTGCCATTCTCTGTGACACAAGATCAGGCAATCATAGTACAATATGAACTGGGTCGTGTTTCAGATTGCTTTGTGTAGGAGGCAATCCATCTAGGAGAAAGAAAGCTCTGATTTCAACCCCCCAGACCCCACCTTTGGGCAATACATGCAGTGACTACATGATCATTAGAGCTTGGAAATTAGGTTAAATTCTTAAAGAAAAGCGAGTCATTTTTGGTATGTGCATGAGGTATAATTTACATGTATATACATGTATATAAATTGTGCACAAATTATCTAACTAATAGCTATGTGTAAAGCTATACTGTAAAGCTGCTAACATGCACTTTATGTAAAGGTGCTAACATGCACTCAATGACATTTTCAGTGTTCTGGATCATTTTCATTACTTTGTGAAGAGTTTATTTTCTTTGATTGATATACATTTTTAGATTTGATTTGTCTTCATGTGATAAAATAAGAACCTGAAATGTTAGCCTAAACAAATTCTTATTTTAGCATGTCTAAAATAAAAAAAATTAGCCTAACAGGTTCTTAAATTGTAGGTTCTTATATGCAAACTTTTAGTTATAATTATAGGGTGAAAAAATATACTAGTAATTATTAGTTGAGTTTGTTTACATCATATATAAGTTTCTGTGATCAAAATGTTTTATCAACTAAATGTCTTAGAGGCGAGCCAGCCCTGTTACCTGAGCTAATTTAATTTAATTTTTAAACGTCATTTTTGAAACCTTATAGCAAAGTGTATTTATAGTTAATCGAACTACGAATCAAATTTTATAATCGCTGACTTTTTAACAGCTATCAGCACCACAAATTCTTACTATTGCTGAATTAACGTCGGCAAAAATTTGCCGACCTGGGAGGTTGATAGGTCGGCATTGCCAAATGCCGATCTCGTTTTCGAGGGCCTTGCTTTGATTAAAATATACTTTGATCAGAGAAACTTTTTATGTGTTTCTATTAAGTGAGCACAAGTTGTCCATGAAAAGACAGTCAAAGACTGTAAAGCACGGTCAAGAAGATGAATTTATATCATTTATCACTCTGACAATAATATATATAAACAGCCATCCAAAACATGTCGACTCCAAATTGCTCGCTAACACTTTTTCATTGACAACTTCTACTCACAAGTATCATATCTTTAGGCCTTAATTACATGGGTTTCAGTTTGTATAAAATAAAAGAGATAGAACAGTTCGTATGTAACAACACGGTATAATTAAAATTTAAAATAGTAAATAAAGAGAATTTTATAGTCATTAACTAAAATCTCGATTGATGGACTTCAACAAGTGATTTCACTGAAGGATCCACAGTGAAGGGAGTGAATAGCAGCTATGTTGGGTGAAACGTCCTACCCTTCTTGGATTCTTTTCTTGAAAACCTTTAGTAGAAGCTTGAGGATGTAGGTATATCATGGGGAAACGCAGACAGAAATGGCACGCTCTCCATCAAGGAAAACAATAAAATAGATACACTTTGATACACTTTGGAAGCATCCCTGCTAGCGTGGTATTCTTTCCTACTCGTCATGTTGCCTCAAAAACTCATTATTTGACGGATTGTCGCTTGAAAAACCTCAATATATTTTGGAAACTTCTAGCTTCACTCCTTCGCTTGCGAAAATACAATGTGCGTGTTATTGCCAGAAATGAGACTGGACCGAGTACAAACCGAGTGCCCAACTTCCAGTGGAGTCCCCAGGCAAAAACAATCACAGACATGCGCAGAAGGGACTGTAACCTACCTTTAAGCATTTGAGTTAAGCCCGACATTTGGTGGATGTAAACAAATGACATGTGTATACTCGCAAAAATTTATCGCAAATATTAAAGGAGGGAGAATGTAAAATTTCAGCAATTCGAAGATCTCTGTTGCTTTGCCTGCAGTTTTATACAGACAATGTCAAAGACATCGTGAAATGAGAGAACTCAGTAAGGACAGCAGCTTTAACTCATTAACTGGCAATGCGCCCGTATGCGCCCTGAGATTGGCGAGTGGGTAACTGGCAATACGCCCTCAAATGACACCTCAACTTGCGGGCATGATACTTGGGCACGTGTTTATCGGGTTGCCTAGCAACGGATACGAAAATAGAACGCGAAATTCGAGCTTTTCAACAGTGTATCATGCAAGAAAATCGGTCAAGAAACTCGCAAAGTTTGTCAAGTTTAAAACCTTAGTTGTTCAAAAATAATGAATAATGGTGATATTGTTGCAAAGAAAGATTTCACAGCAAGTTTTAAAAGCGAAAAAAGAAGAGGTTTTTGAATGATCTACAACGAAAATTTGGCATGAAAGGAAAGCGAATGTATTGACGTTTTGGGCCAAGTTCTTCTGTGAACCATCCGCAAGATTTTCAGCCAAAAAGATGAGGATTTCTCCAAACTTTATTAAAAATAGAAGTCTGAAATCACAAGAAAGATGAACATGGAACTCAAGTGAGCAGATACGATTTTTTAAAGGGTATTTTTGAGTAGAAATATGCAATCAAACACTCGCAAAATTCGACCGCATTAATGTTGGTTGAATCTAGTTTAAAGTTATCTTTTTAGACGAACTGTTTATGCAAATTTGGGCGCTTTTTTTTACTGTTTTCGTGACCCCATTGTTGGTCTTCTTGTTCAAGTTGTTATTTTAGCTAAAATATGTTTCAAACGACACCAGGTTAAACTTACTCTGTGTGTATGTATCATATATCACTCGTGTATCATATATCACTCAATCATATATCACACATGTTTGGTTGAAAAGATCAGACTTTTTTATGCAATTGTTTCTGAGATATTGCCATTTTGGTGAAAGCTTGGAATTCAATCATGAATTTGCCATTTTGCATTGCCACTTTAGGGGGTGGTAACGTTGTAACAGCTTGCCAGTTAATGAGTTAAAAAATAAATAATATATAGCGGCACTTGCAGAACGCAAATCGTAGACATGTTCATATAAAGGCAAGCTACCATTCTAACCGATTTACTCAGCAACGAGAAGATCTAGGACAGGAATTTATGTAAACTTGTTTTATAGTTTTCCGGTGACTATTTACATGACACATTCGAGTAACTCATCTTGCCAAGAACCTGTCAGGCACCAGAGAGAGAACAGACAGGAAGAAATTAAAGTTATTAGGAGTGGATAACAGATACAAATATTTCTACTAATTACCAACAGCAAATAATAACAATCACAGCAACAGGTAAACAAAACTAAAATATCACGATTATGTACTATTTGGATATTCTCCGAAATCAGAATGATCAAGAATGACTATTAAGTTCGTAGCTAGTGAAACCATTTTCTAACAAAACAATTCAGTATGATGTCGTGCTCCCTTACTTTGGAGAAGACATATATCTTAGAAAGGTAGCATAGATCTTAGTAAAATATATTTCTTAAAATTTCTGAAATTTTATATTCTCCCTCCTTTAATATTTGCCAAAATTTGTGCGAGTATACATGTGTCACTTGTTTACATCCACTAAATGTCGGGGCCTTACTTGAATGCTTAAATCGTAAATTGACTTCGAGTTAAGCCCCCGGCGAAAAAGGGTGTGGCAGGGGCTTAAGTCGAAAAAGGCTTAACTCGAAAAATACCTACCCCGAACAGAACATAATTTTTAAAAACTGGTTTACACTATTTAGTATCATTGGCGAAATATCATATGTCATGCCAAATTCTCATGTTACAGGAATTTTTATTATAAAAAACAAGTCTATGAAAATATGCAGCAAACATGTTGAATGTCTGAAAATTTACCCTGCAGTTAAAATACAATAATATTCAAATTAAGAATCCATTTTTATCATAATCAAATGTATAAAATATTTATCGGTTTTTAGGACATATGCTCATTAAGAAAAAATGCATCATGCTGTGTCTATGCCATGAAAGCCCTACTCTTTTGTTTAAAATGTCTCATTTAAAAGAAAATATCGAAGGTCAACTGACAAGACCGCAATACAGTGAAAACATATGACAAACGGCTGAATATATGCTTGTGATGTTACTCTGAGTGTATATCCGCACCGGACAGGCTTGAAAAATATGCCTGGCCACGGTGGGAATCAAACCTACGACCTTTGGAATACTAGCCCAATACTCTGCCAACTGAGCTACACGGTCAGTTCGAGTATGTAATGTAATCTAGTAATCATGATTTTTTTGTGTTGGTGTAATGTACTCAGGTGAATAAGATGCTTGTGATGTTACTCTGAGTGTATGTCCACACTGGGGTTAGTATTCCAAAGGTTGCAGGTTCGATTCCCACCGTGGCCAAGCATATTTTGCAAGCTGGCCCAGTGTGGATATACTACACTCAGAATAACATTACAAGCATCGTATTCACCTGAGTACATCACACCAACACAGAAAATAACTGAATGTATACTTACATTCAGATAGAATAAATTACGCACATTTCAGCTTGGTCAATATGTGAACAGCGGTAAGTACATGTGCACCTTGACCTAAAAGTGTAATCCTCTTGAAAACGTTTTCTTTACGCTCGCGGTTGACCTATACATGTTTAAAATATTTTTTTTGACGTTGTCAGAAAACGTAAATCTGTAACACAATAAGAATGTGGTTGCCACATACCAACCTGTGGACCCGTACATGCTTAAAACATTTTCTCGATGTTCGCAGAAACCTGTAAATCTGTAACATTATAAGAACATAAATTTCGACGTCAGGATATTCATTCTAATTAGTCTTGTGTACAAACAACGTTCTATTTTCGTTATTGAACGAAAACCGTCAAAACATACAACAATACATGACGTTTGTATTGTATGACCCTGCAAAGGCCAGAAATGGATTTGGAAGGTCAAATTGCACCTGCATGCGTGAGTTTGATGTCATCCCGGCCACAGGAGCTTCTTATTGGCCAATTATTGCACAATGTACGCGAGTGCGAGTAAAAACCTGATATCAGCTGATAATTTGAAAAATTGAAAATAAATATTTCTACTGGCCGTATTCGTACGAAACTTTCTACACGAAAGAGCTTGAATACAAAGAGTGTTTTACTCATACAGCCTTTTAGGAAATGACAAAAAGTTTAAAAAATATTCAACTTTTTCTCGATATCCAATACAGAATGTTTGGCCAAGCGGTGAGTATAAACTATGATTGTTTCGGTTTGTATAATGTTTTGACGGCACTTGACCCCCCGTTCGAAAGGTTATTTTGTGAGGATTTCAATGGTGGGTTTTGTTTTAAAGGGGGGTAAATACCCGCCGAGATATTTACCATTAGAAATATTGACTCGTAATGTAAAACCGCCCGTCGTTAAAACACAAGAAAGAGTTTTCAAACATTGTGCTTACGTACGTACTGTGCTAGCTGGGCTCTGAGTAGCAACATACAATATTTTTAATATTAAATAAATACTGCTCTACAAATTTTTGTGTTGAGCAATATTGTTGTTTTGTGTTGTTTGTTCTTCAATCTACTCCAATAACAAAACAGTTGGTATATATACAGAACCCGAAACACATCTGAAACTTTTATCACAGTAAGTTGGAGAATTGAAAATGCTCGATTTAAAAATTGCAGTGGTTAGTGCAGCCCAACTTAATCTATTGTCTATATGCCAAACATTTCATGTTGTTTGGACTGTTATCTTGTGAGTGGAATTTGCTATATACTTGCAATAGGCTCTGATGCATCTTCTAATGCTTTGAAAATTTAGTAAACGCTCACAAAAATTTTTTGTGCCTTATAGACAGGATTTATTTCCTGTGTATTGGCAAAACTAGTTTTATTAGAAAACCAAACATCAACATTAATGAAAAGTATGCCAACTTAGTTGTGCAACATACGACCACACATATATACTACATTTCTGGTCAAGTTCAAGGTTCGGAATAATTAAGATGAGGTTGATGTTTGAAACAGGGCCTTTTTTAACTATATACGTGGGGGGGGGGCAAGGACCCCCACCCCCTCCTTTGGCCCCCCCACTGATGGGTTTTGCCCCCCCCCCACTAAATTGTCATGTTGTTACTTTAGCACATAGCATAAAATAAAAATGCATGCACTACTCTGGGCAGTGGGCAAGGACAGTTAAATTTCCTACCATTTAAATAATAACAGAATAATACAGTTTTATTCAGATCAGTGGTCTATTCCTTATATTTGTGTAAAACGAAGTACATGTACATGAATCAGTTCATAACGCAGGCGCATTGTAATTGACCTGGTTGTTTTTCGAAATTTGCTTTTTTAAATTGTTTTCATAACATTTTTGGGGATTTCATTTTCTACAAAACATATTAAAATATTGTCAATATGTGATTGAGAATGTCTAATGCAACAAAACGAAAGGCAGAAAATGAAAAAATTCTGCAAAAGGAAGCAAATACATGCAAAAGGATAACTTCATTTTTCTCCAAAGCCACTGGAGAATGCAATCAATCTCATATACCCAACCGGGTACCAAACTCAGAGAACGTTCAAGAGGCTGATATATCCGAATGGGTTCCAAGCTCAGAGGCCGTCCAGGAAGAGTTTACATCGGATACCCCTATGGGCGCTGAAAGTCTAAGCACTTGCGACCAGTTTCAAGACAAGGACAGTGTCGGTAATTGTACAACTGTAAACTCTGACACTTCGACCATTTCGAGTGTAGTCCCAGAGAGTAGTTTAGGACCATCGCTGGAGAATGACGAAACATGTCGAGAGACATGCCAAGAGTCCAACCAAAGGTGCCAAGTTTATCTATATCGTGGTTATCCTTTGAATATAAACGCTATTGTTAAAAAGGCAGGGCCCGGTGTGCTTCATCTTTACAAAGAGAAGTCCAAGACTCGAAGTGCAAATCAGGAAAAAAATAAAACTCGGTCATTCGTGAAATGTCTTGTGTGTGCTGAATATGAAGAGGAGGCAAAACGATTTTCTACCAACCATCAGGTGTATCTTGTGTACGGTGTTCGCTGTGACGGGAAAAAGAAAATGCAGGATGTTGTGGATCATTTACTCGGTGCCGCCCATGACGCTGCAATTAAGTTGAAAAATCTTTCCACTCAATGGGCTACAAAGGCTCCAAATCATCCCTGGTTACGGACGCTAAAGAATCACGATTCAAGCGTCATCACGACACTTACACATATGGCGTCTATAACGACAGCAAATTGCTGACGTCTGCTGCCTGGTCCTGGCCTTCACGATCGTTGTCTCAACTGCATGCAGAAGAGCAATTTGTCAAGTATACGAATGATTCTCCTGAAGGTGGAATGCAATTTTCTGAGTTTCAACCTCAAGCAATCCAATTGCACTACCGAGATCCTGTACATTACGCTGAAATGCTTCACATTCAAGGTGATCTTGAACGACAAAAGTTGAATGAGGAACTTCGAACATGCCTTCGGTTCGCGGTTCAAGTAGACGGATCCGTAGACACAAAACAGCAGGACAAGAAATTTGTGTTTGTTCGTTTGAATTCTGAAGAAAACCCACTTTCAATTCAAACACGTTTGGTAAGTGTTAAGCAAGTCGAGAAACGCGGTGCGCATGGTTTGTTCGATGCTGTTGTTTCTTCATTAAAGGATGTTGGGCTCGATGATATGGACATCAAAGCAAAATATTCCGGACTTACCACAGATGGTGAGTCCGCAAACACAGGTCAAAAATCGGGTCTATGGGCGCGAATGGATGAATATGTTGGGCATCCATCATTTAACCTATGGTGTGCTTGTCACAGGTCAGATTTGGCCATGGAGGATCTTGTTGCATCAGTTCCAGAGTTGACAATTTGGAAAGCTAATGTCGTCGCTGTTGCAACTTATTATCGTACATCTGGTCTGCGCACCAAAGAGCTAAAGACCTTGTTTCCGAGAATGAAATCATTTCCAGCACACCACGAAGTAAGATTTGGACAACACCTTGTACAGTTGCGTGAGGCGGTCCTTTACAACCTTGACAGCTGTCGTCTCCACTGGCAGAAAGTTGTTGATTCCGATCCCCGGGACGACGGTTATGGTAAGAAAGAGAAGGAGAAAGCAAAAGGATTTCTCAAAACCTGCTTCCTTCAGGCATTCAAGTATGGCTTACTGCTCTTATGGTTGACGTCTGCTCCATCTTCCGGTATATCGAGAAAGAGTGTCAAAAAGAACACATCATCCTCCCTGATATTCTCAGATACAAAGACGTGGCAATGCAAAAATTGGTCCTGATGAAGAATAAGCCATACCCAGGTAAGGTATACACAAACTTGCGTAAAAATGTTTGTTGGTGGCATATCAATTAATTCACTTTGATACCTTAGGTGGTCAAGAAGAACAACATCAGAAAAGATTGTCTGGCGGGGCTGATGCAGAAAGTGAGCAAAGACGAACTACTCATTCGTTGGTGACCACGTTTCGCCGTGGAAAAGAACCGATTAGAGTTGAAGTTATAGCATCTTCAGAAAATTTTCTGAATGTAAGTAAAGTTGCTATCAAAAGATTAATGATATGCTTATTCATGTCTTTATTTGCAACTCTTTTATTTTTTGAAACTATAGACTCGGCTAAATGATGAGCAAAATGAAGTTGTCAGGCAGATGATAGAAATCATAACAGCCACGACGGCTATCGAGTTCATTAATGCATCTCTTCCTCTTCTTGCATTATGTAACATAAAAGACCAAGACAAGTTCTTGAATGCAGTTCTCGAAAATTTCGACTCAATGAAGCCTGGAGATGAAATATCCGCTCATGACTACGGTGTTCGGCTGTATTCAATGTTGAGAGGTAGCAAGCCACCTGCTACTGAGTTCCTTTCAACGTTCTGCGTCGTCTCGCCCCACAGCATGACCGTAGAAAGGTCTATGTCGACATATAACATGCTCTTCTCTGATCTAAGAACATCAACCTCCGATACAATATTAATTGATCGACTATTAATTCACTGGAATGGTGTTGCCACTGCACTTTACGATCCACGGCCGGCTGTTCAGAATTTCATGCTTAGGAAGGACCGAAGAATGAAATTGCCAGTTATCAGCACATATACTGAAAGAGACTTTATTAAGAAGTTTTTTGAATAGCCTATGAAGTTTAATTTTAACCAAATAAGATAAAATGTTCAATCCATTCATATTGTCATTCTAAGACGTAAAGAACTATTAAATTGATGAGGTTACACATCATATACAATCTCTTAGCCTTAGGCTTAATCCTAATTTACTATCATTGTATAGGTTGAAAGAGTTCATATTTTGTAAAGATTAAGATTTAAGCATGTTTTGCTAAATATTGTCAGCTCCTCGCTGTTAACAATATATTACACAAAAAACAGTGCGTTGATGAGGGAAAAATTTAACTAATGATAACTGATCGTATCATTTTAAAAATATTTTTCATTCAATAACAAACACAGAAACTGTCCCACTATTACTGGTCCCTTCGGTCGTAACCGAAAGGTCCCTTCTGTACAAAGGCCCCCCCACGAGCAATTTCTTAAAAAAGGCCCTGACAACTATACATATTCAACGGGTATATAAGAGTTAACTGTTATTTGATAATTACTGCACCAACCGGCCCCTAGTTCATACTTTGGAGGTTCGTATATCTATCAAGTATCTTTGGTTCAGAACATGACGGGCCTATATGAAAATCCCACCGTTCGATTCAGTGAAGAAATATCTCCTAATTTCTATCGATAGTTTTAGTAAAATGTCAACATTATTGCGATTTATGGTCTTTGAAAGTCAAGCGAGATCGTATATTATCAAATTAATACGCATGTAATTGTCTCATTATATTAACTATGTCTGAACGAAAATATAGACTAGCCCATACCTTTCGCTGATCATAACTTCAGCCCCTTCGGACGTATCTTCTTTGTTAAATATTCTTGTACGAATCGCTATCAAAAACACTACTTAGAGTGTTATTTTTCAGCTTGTATCTTTAAATTTGCTTCTTTTATTTAATATGGTATTCCATTTCTGGTCTGACTTGACGTGAACTAATTTCAAAACGTCAAAACATTTGGTTAATGATTAACATTTAACCGAATTTAGCCGTTGATTGACAACTACATAAAAATACTAACCAATCCGTTTTTTCCGTTCACCAGCGGACGGGTAGCCTGCGAACAGGCTCTCAAGCTAAATTGAGAGCCTGCATCGATAACTAATGAATTTGAATATCTGCCCCGTAACGTTCGTTTTTCCAAATATGGAATGTCTATCCTTATATGGTGTTGTTTACAACTTTCGTGCAAACTAAATTTAGACCGTGCAAACTAAATTTAGACCGTACAGTTTATACTGTTTTTCGAAATATAAGATATATTCAAGCGAAAGTTCAAATGTTTTAAATACTGTTTTCTCAAAACAGAACATTTCGTGCTTTGATATAAGACGGCCAAGACCAATTTGATCAGTTAATGTGTTTTTTATGCATAGTGCTTCAGCAGTTGACATACATAGAGCTCAGCGGAAACATATAAATTATAGCATCTGACCAATGAGAATTTCGCGTCACGATTTGAGACGCAGATATCCAAATTCATTAGTCATCGATGCAGGCTCTCAATTCAGCTTGAGAGCCTGTTCGCAGGCTAGCGGACGGGTAATTCAAAAACCCCTAGTTTTGCGGCAGACGGTATTTCCTTTGCTTCCCTAATTTTCGCTGCCCGTAGAAATACCGCCTGCCATGCAGGCTAGATTTTGGCGGGCTCCTGACGTTTGGACACACGACGCTGAAAGAACAGCCAAACTAGTCGTTGCTAGTCGCTGAAAGAACAGCCAAAGCTTGTTGTTGACAGCCAAGATGTTCTGTCAACTGGCTTCGCCGGCAAAAGTCTTATTTTTAATATCAGGTCCTACCGGCGTTGTTTTCTGAGCTACATCGCCTTCTTCGTGGTACGATTGAGAATTTTATTGTTGCTGTTGTTAGCCCGTTTAATAGTGTATATCCCTGGTATATCCGCGTCCAGCAAGTTGAGACCTTGAGAAAGCTTGGCAGTCAAGCTGTACACAGAACTGACTAATTGAATCTTTGTTTGCTGTTCGGTTAAATAGAGAAACTGACTCTTAAATTCTGAACCTTGAATTTTTAACTTTAATTAAAAAGCAAAATGCACACTCTGCGGACATGTTCATGAGAATATAATTTTTTTGTGTAACGAAATCTACAACAATTGTCAATCATATTGCATGCTGTGTCTAAAAATAACATGTGAGCGTCCCACGCATAAATATCTCATATGAGATATCTATGGTCCCACGGTCTAGACTTCAGGTTAAGTTAGCATGTTCTCATAGGTTGATATATAATTAACTAAGATTTCCGATTATACGCCACGCCTCCAAAAAACTTCTTATGCTAGGAGCTCTGTGCTAGGAGCGGTCATCTCATTGGACGATTCTAAATGTAATTGACGTTTCAGCAAGAATACTGGCAAAGGATTGGATAACTTTGATCTCTGACGTCACTTTCCTGTGATATTGCTCGAAACCAAATACAGTACTAAACTGATTTCATTCGCCAGGATTAATTGGCGGCGGCGAATGAAGGAGGGCCTGATACAATTCTTTACCGCGGCGCATGTAAAAAGCCAGATCCTGGCTTTTTCGTCTGATTGGCCGATTCAAGACAAACGATTTTTTAAATCTGTCATTTGATTGGCTGGTGCTAATTAGATTATACCATTGTTGTTGATATATTTTATAACGATCACAACTACAATTATAGCCGGCCCACTAAACGGCTGAATTTAAATTAAAACTGCAGTAAAATCAGAAAATAATCGCAAATTAGCGAAATATATTGCAAATGTAGCTTATATATAAAGTATACTTAATATATATACTTTATAATTATACGTCAGTTTGTTGATAAATACGGTATAAGCGCCATGTAAAGCTCATTGTAGTCACTGTCTCACTGAAACCACTGCGGAGGAGAGAGCAATCGGGTGGCAATTTAATATAAGCTACATTTGAATATATTTCGCTAATTTGTGATTATTTTTGTTAATTTTATAAGTCCATTGCAGTTTTAATTTTTAAATTCAGCCGTCAGTGGGCTGCCTATGCTATAATTAGATTGTTGTTGTCGTTGTGTGAAATTTAAATTTCTCCAGCGACATTTTGATTGGGCTATTAAAATATAAACTTTGTTGTGGGTGGAAAGCGATCAGGTTAAGTTTTGTGTCAGGCTCTATTTGTAAAATAGAGCCTGATATGATACTCAGGTTAATACAGTACCGTTTCGTTCCTGCGGGGAACGAAACAAAAAATTGAGGCTGACCGGTCAGGCCATTAAATGGAAAGCGCCCTAAGCTAATTATAGCTATCACAGCTATGCCTGTTCGCAGGTAAAGTGTTCGCGCATGACCGCTTCGGTCGCCATATTGTAATTTTCTGTTTTAATTAATAAAACGGCATGAACGGTGTTAAAAAACATGAAAGTGCTTATGAAACGAAATTTTCACCTCATTTTTTATTGTTTTGCTAAAAAGTACTGCTAGAGCGATGAAGAAAGACGTTTATAGTTTCTTCATATCTCATCTCATTCTCAAGTTATCGCACTTTCTAAATTTTGAGTTGTGACGTCACTAGTTTGACTTGAGATAATGGCAATAACAAGAAAGTCTGATATTTTAGTGAGCATTTAATAAAATCCAGAGATAAAATTCAATGAAACTCGGTACACGTAGTGGGTGCACCATATGAATATTTTTGGCAGGTCATCTGGTTGTCATGGCAACACACTAGTCCCCAGTCTCTTCTCTTCCTTTTCACAAATTTCTTCCTGTAGACCTCTTGCAGAGGATGTTTGCTTGTTATAACGGTTTAAACTGATCACAATACCTACACGTATTATAGCAATAAGCGACAATTGCAGAAATTACTATTTATTTCGTTGGAAATGGATCATATAGAAATTGGAAGAGAAGGGACTGGGGACGAGTGTGTTGCCATAACAACCATATAAACAAGCAAAATTGTTCACTTTGTTGCACCCACTAAGTGTGCCAAGTTTCATTGAATTCTATTAAATGATCATCAAGATATCAGATTTTCTTTTTATTGGCACTATTTTGAGTCAAACTAGTGACGTCACAACTCAAAATATAGAAAGTGCGATAACTTGGGAATGAGATGAAATACGAACAAACTGTAAACGTCATTCTTCATCATTTAAGCAGTACCTTTTAATAAGACAATAAAAAATGAGGCAAAATTTCGTTTCATAAGCACTTGAAGGGATTTTGAAATAACATGACGCTCCACAGAGCGTTAAGTCGCTGGGACGATGGAAATACGCAACTTTATACAAGTAAGGCCACATAAAATAAATTACTTGATTCTCATCACCGCCCGACTGTATTTTAAGAGCCGCGTGAAGTTTTTTTATATTTTGTTATACAATATAAATGTACCGCCGGACAAAATATTTCAAGACAGTTAAGTTTTTTATATTTTATATTGGGTTTTTAGTGCCATTTTAAACTGCCAATTTCAAACAAATAGAACCTTGAAAGAAATTTTATTGCATTTTAACGGAACTTCGCATTCAGTTAAAGGGACAGTCATTGTTCGTGGAGAAATATGTTTATTTCAGTTTGTGACACTTTTATTTATTGATATATATAAAATTATATAAATATAAAACATAAAATATAAACCTCCCGCCTTTTCGACATTTTCAAAGTGTATAGTGCATGGTGAGAATCAAGGAATTTATTTTATGTGGCCTAATACCACTAAAGAAAGAGCGTCCGAAAATATTGATTCTTGAAGTTTGCAGTTTGCTTGGCAGTTAGCGCTAATAGTTAAAACAAGTACAACCATGTAGCAATGTTGTTTTAATAGTCATATAGTATACAGTATCTTAAATTATGGCTGAGTATTTTAATAAAATATAAAACAACGGTAACTCCGAAAATGAACATTTTAATCGTTCTAGCTTTCGACTAAGATTCAGTCATCATCAGGAATGATGCTAGGTTACATTATAAACACAACATTATAAATTTAAACTTATATATCGATGTAATGTAACCTAGCATCATTCCTGATGATGACTGAATGTTAGTCGAAAGCTAGAACGATTAAAATGTTTATTTTCGGAGTTACCGTTGTTTTATATACAGTATCTAGATAGAAACTTTATTTATACACGCTGACCCCGTCAACCGAAGCTGATTTCCACGGGGGGCGTGTGCAAATCGTATGTGTTAAAATTATAAGCGTTTATCCTGTTGTCATTACACAGATCGGCTGATGTTATGTTACCAACTGGTGCGTCGAAGGCAGGAAGGCACGAATATTCTTCGCCTCGAAACTATAGACGCATTATAACGTCTGTTCTGATACAATATTAGCGAGCTTAAGCATGCAGGACGGCAACACGGCGACGATGGCCAAAACAAATTCCTTCAAATAAATGATAGTAAAGAAAACTTGTTGTATATTATAATTCGTATGAATTTAATACAGTATACGAAGTTGAAAACATTGGCTTTATGTTTGGGAAGAGTTCTACTGAACCGAATTTTAAGTTGCACTTGTTACGGCTTCAAATGCAGGCGTTGTATAAACGACGTGAAAATCTGTGATTTGCCGCTGTTAACAGAACGACGACTACGTCTGAAACTCCCCCGGGGCTTTAATTATTTACTTCTTTTCATTGACTCATTGTATTGGTTGCCGTCGTCGTCGTGTTGCCGTCCTACATGCTTAAGCTCCCTAATGCCTCGTGAGAGGATAGGTATTTCGAATGATTACCAAGCGACTAGCTAATGACCTGTGTGTCTACAACCATGCATAACAATAACGCTTTAGTCATATCTACATACCAGTGTGCAGTACATAGGTGGCGAACCGGCATGGAATAATAATGTTTGTGGAAATTGAGTTCCTCCTTTTCAGCTTTTGGTAATACATTTTGTCCCAATGAACCTTAATCCTTCAATGTTATTTAATGGGAATAGGTGATGTAGACTCGAAAGAAGCAGGCGATGTCTGACTTTAAGATAATTTATGTAGATCCAAAAGACCAAAATATTATTACTGACTGGAAAGTTTGGAAATTGAGCACCGGAGATTTCGAAAATTCAATAGTAAATATATAAGAAAGCATCAAAATTTGCGCGCCCGATATCTCCGCCGCGCGATACAAACTTTAAAATATATATAAAATTATGTACAAGTTACCACTTCCTTCCTCGATAACATAACAGTGAAACGTCGTGATAACTTTTAGTGAATTTTTAATATATTTCTTTCAAAAACCCCAAATGAAAAGACACGACTCTTTGAAATGGGTGGACGCTAAACAAGTAATTTTTTATGTGGTCTAATGTACTAATGTACTGGTTGCCGTAAAAAAAGATAGTTGCATATCGCGGGAATCAACTTTGCACGAGACTTCCATTATATGTTCATGACACTGTGTTTAAAATTTAACAAATTACTTTTGACTTTTCACTAATTGAATATTCACTAAAAAGCTAAGCTTTCCTCTTAAATTGTTTTATGCATATTATTTAGACAAACACTTGGAGAATAGGAGGAGATTGTATATACATATCAACTTTTTCGGATCTCTCGTGCCATTTAAAACAAGTATACATCTCGTGCCTATTTGTGATCTCGTGGCGCCATTACAATCTTATTGTATATGCTCTCGTGCCATTTTAATTGTTTAGATAAGAGATTGTATGTCTATTTTTACAGATTATTTTTGTTGTCATAAAAATTATATGAGCCATCAAGAAAAAAAAACACAAAATTAATTAACTCTTAGATATTCATTTTGGCCAGAGTCAATAAGCTACATATAGATGTGTAAAAATACCGGCACGTTTTGATCACGTGCACGTCAGGTTTTAAAGCAATATTCCACATTTTCGAATGTTACACTCGTAAAATTCAATTTATTTTGCAAGATAGAATGAAAAATAATAATTATGATGCATAAAGATTGTCCATGCCCACACATTTCATTTTCTCATATCTATACTGTAAATAAGTAACGGGGCATTTTAATAAACGCATATTTGAAAAATTTATACTCCTTTTGCCGATCACGTTTCCAAAGACGTCTATATAGTAACTTTAGCGAGCGAAAATGAACAAAACAGCGGGCTATAAACATACATTTTATCGGGTGTTTTTTTTACCTTATCATCGACGAAATAACTGTTTAAATAAAAGAGAAGAGAAAGTTCAACATATTTTGTTTCGCTCAGACTCAGTAACATACAAGATCATGCCAACTTCAGACAATATCGTCGCTGTTCATGCAGTAAAAAATCTAATTCAAAAATGCTTATGCTGAAATAAATTAACAATACAAAACTATATATGAATAAAAAAACTACCAAAATCTACTTTGCTCAGTAAAATCAATATCATTTAACTATATATACACATGAACTGACACTATATACCATGCATAATATACTTTATTTACATGCACAAATTATTTTTCAAAAACGCTTACATTAAAACATTTACCCCCAAAAATAAGATATTATAGTTCATTACAGAAAAGACTTAAAAAATAGCTTACTTCGATACAACTGCAGTAGTTTTGATGTTCTCAAAGCCATCGGTATTGTTTTCCTTACATGCAGGAGTAGTGTTGAAACTGTTACAGTGTTAGCTATTCTGTCAGCAGAACTAGATTGTATAATGCTTATATATAATAAAGTATGAATATAAGATCTTATCTATATTAATTAAACGAAGATGCATACATAGTTAATATATATATATATATATATATATATATATATATATATATATATATATATATATATATATATATATATATATATATATATATATATATATATGACGAAGATAAAATTCGCGTATATAACCTATGTGCAATATTTTTATACATAACATTTTTGTACGTCATAATACATATTTTTGCAGTTATATAATGTTTTGGTACGTTGCAAAAACATTCTAATTAACGAATGCTATACTCTTATCTATATATAAAAGAAGATAGTTGCATAGCGCGGGAATCAATTTTGCACGAGACTTCAATTATGCTTGTTTATGTCATTTTTCACAAAAAAACTTGCCTCTTAAATCATTTCATGCATATTATTTAGATAAACATTTAGAGAATAGAGATTGTCTATATACAGATTATACAGGGTGTATCAAAAAAAGCGCAATCCTCGACTAAAATGTAAATTGCTAAACAAACAATGGACGAAAACGTTAAAGTTTACATTCATTTTAAAGCGTAGCCATTCAGCTTTCTAACAGTGGGTTGTTTCTTAAATTTGACTCATTGGTTCGCAGGTAATAATACTTTACGTTATTGCGATTGGAGATTTAAAAAATTGAGATGGAATAACAAATCGTTCTCATGAAAATAACTGATTTTTTCATTAAAACAAAAAAATGTTGCATTTTATTAAATGGATTGTAACAATAAGTATAATTACGGCTTTTCTTCCGCTATTTTTAACTCAGTTTGAAACTTCAAATGCGATATAATTTTGGCTTGGACCATCTAAGCTGACTGACATCAACTTGCTATAATTTCTGTTTACATTACATCGCAATTCGATAACACTCTGGCTCAGACACCAGAATGTTTTGACGATTTTTAGCATTCGTTTAGATTTTCAAACAACCTGGTCTCTTTTAAAATACTTTTAATTTGTTCTTACGTGGTTTTCCAGATGTAGTGACGACAACATTAAAGTTTAAAGAAGAAAATTCTAACATTTAAACCGACTAAACAATAATATAGTAAACTTGCATAATTAAACAGCAACTAAAAATTATAGGTTTTACTAAATCTTTTCCTGTGCAATTATTACTAGCATTGGAGACAAGAATAATAGTTTGTTTGAAAGAGAAAAGAACAGGCTTTGAAGTAAGCCTAAAAGCATTTAACTAGAAATAGTATTTCGAAAGTTATTAAGCACAAATAATGAATTGCGTTTATTTTGATACACCCTGTATATAGATATCAACTATTTCGGATCTCGTGCCATTACAAATAATATCCGTGCCTATATTTTGGATCTCGTGCCATTACCATCTTTTATAATATAAGTGGGATATAAGAGACAATTTGATTGGCTAATGCGCGTGCATTGTGACGCAAATCACGCAATAATGCACTGTGTTCCTTGGCACTGCCTTGCTCTTTCTATGTTTTCCCCGCTTCATCTCTGCTTTTTAGCCAAAAATATAGACAAAACTATAGAGCATTTAAAATACAAAATGTATCAGAAAGAAGGAAAGAATAGATCAAAGGAACAAATCAATATTATCTATAGTTCTACGTGTAAAAACAGTATAAAAATTAACCGACTTGGCATTCGTCGAATTTGTTTTTGTTTCAAAAAGAAAAAAAGCGTGCAAAATACTATTCTGAAAATAGTCGAGAAAAAACTGGAAAAAATACAGGAATACCAAAAACATAGAAAAAGGCAACGAAACTGAACATAAGTAAATGAAAGTACCTTCAATGCTTTTGATAAAAACTGCTAAATATATTTTCGGCGAAAGGCAAAAAATACAATAATTTCAAAAATTAAAACTGAGCAACACGACGAAACCTACGATTTAACGTCCTTCATGGCAAATCCGACAGCCCAAATGCTTAAATTAAAAACATTTGCAAATCAGTCTGTGTATCACTGCGCCCCAAGCATTTTAAACAGTTTCTTCGCAACTTTAGCATCAAAACTTTCTCAAATTTTGTATTGTTTTTGCTCCTTCGCTCGTTTGAAAATTCAAGCGATTCAAGCGACAGTAAAAGCATGCGCGTGATGTCACCGAGTACATATTAGGAGAATTTCAAAGTTGATCTTTTGAGTAAAATTGTTTACCATGTAATATCTTCTTTTATATTATAAAAGAAATCGAAAAACTCGTCTCGTGCGTTTATGGTGTGATAATGCACTCGGGGAATGTTGGGAGAACACTCGAGAAGCGTGTAAAACACTTGGCTATGCCTCATGTTTTACACGCTTCTCTCGTGTTCTCCCAACATTCCCCGCGTGCATTATCACACCATAAACGCACGCGACTCGTTTTCTATTTCTTAAATCATGCATGGACTATTCCAGCTATAAACTAAATTTTGATCTAGGCAAGAAGAACAAAATCCATCACACCACAGCTAGAAGCGCACGTTAGGATTAGTAAAATTGCAAAGTTTGGCCGCGAAATGTTGTTAAATGCGGAAAATATAGCCCTGCGAAAGTTGCAAATTTTGTATTAATTTATTACGCGCGAAAAAATGCACCACATTTGGACTGAAAGAAGTGCATTTTCCCGTGCGTAATACAAAATTTGCAAATTCCGCAGGGTTATATTTTCCTCATTTTACAACATTTCGCAACCAAACGTTGCAATTTTACTCATTTTAACATGCTCTTTCTATAGCTGTGGTGATGGATTTTGTTCTTTTTAATTGCCTAGATCAAAATTTAGTCGATAAGTGGAATTTTCCATTGTCTACATGCATGCATGCATGCAGATTTAGCATTATTTTACAGATAAAGCACTAAACATACTTTTTAAGTTTTTTTTACCGATTGAGAAACGTATCGAAAAATAAAAATTTTGTGCTCGATGTGCTTGACTGATAATAACTATAATAACAAAATTAAATATTCATGTGATCATTTATTGCTGTCACAAGAACCTGCTTCTCTTAATTTGTTGTCGCTAACCAATTTAAAGCACTGCGGAGTGACCACGGGCTTGGCTGTAAGATACAATGGTATCCAAGCTAGATTTTATAAGATTTTCCTGGCAGTGGGAGCGGTTTTTGGCAGTGGGGAGTGGAGTTTTTCTATCAGTAATGTGTGTAGATATTATTCGACGCTACGCAAGATCAAGCGTTGCAGATGTCCGTGTAGATATTATGCTAATACATCTGCCTCTTTTCATTGTATATTGGAGGGAGAACTTGTTTTTAAGCTTAACCCTGGGCCCACGAATGTGGTATCTTTGAATGCCAATATGAACAGTTTACGCCGTATTGGCACCATTGTTTCGAGTCGTCCCGATTATGGGCTAATTAATTCAACAGCATTACGCCCTCCCGTATCTGACTTTGTTCGACGCTCGCAGCAAACAAATCTAATTAGTATTGATTGTTTGCCTCAAATATCTGCGAACTGTCACAATAACTCTCTTAAATTCTGTCTAGTCAACAGTCGCTCAGTCAGGAATAAGACCGGAGATATCGCTGACTACATCGTGCATGATTGCAAGCCCGATATTCTTGCAATTACGGAATCTTGGCTGGGCAGGGATGATGATGCGGTACGAGCTGAGTTATGTCCTGAAGGTTACGAAATGGATGATCACGTGCGTGGCATGCGTCGCGGTGGAGGAATTGCCTTGTTGTATCGAGATTTTCTTGGTGTGACAAAAGTGGATGCAGGGAACAAGAAATCATTTGAGTTTTCTGAGTGGCTGGTTAACTCATCGTCTGCACATCAACTGCGTATTCTTGTTGTCTACCGACCTCCTTATTCAAGTGAACACAGGATACCCGTGAGTGTGTTCTTGGCTGAGTTTTTTAGTCATCTAGAACCGTTGTTACTGTGCAAGGAACCGCTATTGATTTGTGGCGATTTTAACATACACGTTGACTCCACTGAAGATCCTGATTCTGTTAAGTTTTGTGATCTACTTGAATCGGTTGGATTGCGGCAGCATGTGAATCAAGCTACCCATGTTAATGACCACACCCTTGACTTAATAATAACACGTTTTTCGGATAATATTATGGATGGCAGACCCGGCATTGATCGGTTTATATCGGACCATGCCGCTGTTGTCTGTCATCTTGCAGCTCCAACGTCATTGATATCGTATCGAAAAATAACTTATAGGAAGTTGAAGTCTGTGGACCGCGATGTTCTCAGGGAGGATCTGGCAGCTACATCACTGTGTACCTCCCGTTATTGTGAGACGGAATATCGGCGAGACGAGAACAGCACTGACGCTTTGGCACGTGAATACAACTTAACTCTCAAGAAATTGACTGATCGACATGCTCCACTAAAAACAAAAGTGCTTCGGGCGAGACCATCTGCTCCTTGGTACAATGTGGATATTGACGCAGCTAAGAGACGACGTAGGAAGGCTGAAAGAGTGTGGCGGAAAAGCAAATCACTGGCTGACTTTACTGAGTTTAAGTCTTCTAGAAATCGTGTGACTTATTTAATAAACAAAGCAAAGAAAACATATTACACTGACTTCATTTCGGACAACAGTGAAAATCAAGGTAAGCATTTCCGTGCGGCAAGTAAACTGTTAACCACCAAGAACGAATTAAACTTCCCAAATTACACCAACAATACTGCGCTCTGTAATGATATTGGGGAGTTCTTCGTGCGAAAGGTCTCTAAGATTCGCTCTGATGTGGATCGGCCTGTTCTTGATGAAGAATCATGTGCTCCTGTACCCAGTGAT
>CACRXK020003542.1:0-35665 GCA_902702795.2 Paramuricea clavata | reverse complement strand
CTAAGCCTTTATGCGCACGCTCACTGCATTTCACAGTTTAAAAACGGCGATAAAGCACATAAGTAAAGACATTGTAGCGCCCTTCAAGGAAAGCTCAAACAACGGCAACTGTATATATATATATATATAACTTGAAGTTTTATATAAATTAAGTTTTTTGGGAGGCTAGTGATATTTATAATTATTTTGCCATATATGTCTAACTGGGTATGGATGGAAAGCAACAAGAAAGAATACTTGGCGTTGAAGAATATGCGACATAGACTTGTTAAACTACAACATCATGAAAAAGTTTATTGTAGAAGCTTATCGGAGAACGTTATACCGAAGGGTTTGAGGTTGAAGAAGACACCTTTGATAGGAGAAGTATCGCTTTGGTTTAAGAAACAATGGCGTGGTGTGTTATACGAAGCGGAACGAAAACTTTTGACGGCACTGAAGAAAGAAGTTAAGCGAAAGCAGATAGAAATAAGCAAGGATTTTCATAAGAAAACTGGGGAATTGACATTAGCTAGAGGAGATCAGGTGGTGAGAAATTGGTTAGTGGATTTGGAGCGGTGTGAGCATCGATGGAACGAGGAATTGGCAGCGAGGCGCAGGAAGAAATTTTCAAAGTTATTGGGTAATCACGCGAAACGGAGACGAAGGGCATTGTCAAGGGAAGCAATTAACGATTTACGTACATTGGTTTCGGATTGTGTGGAGTTTAACGAACAGATAACGAGGGAAAATGAAGCGGGTATGACAACGGAGAATTCCAATAAGTTTGATATTGTGAACAAGGGTGATAAAAATATATGTGAAGAACAAAGTCGGGCAGAGATAGACAACAACATGAGTGAAGGCGGTGTGGTTCAGGACAATCAGTCAGGTGAAACTAATGCATGTTTATTGAGCGGAATAGTCAATGATGAATGCAACAACGAACAAAGTAAATTTGTCTCCGACAATGTAATAAATATCTCAAGTAGAGTTTTGACGCAGGCTGAGGTTTCGCTACTTTCAAGGGGTCTAAAGTTTTGTCCCACCCCAATTGAATTAGATATTTCATCTGTTAAAAGAGATATTAAGGAATTTGGTAGAAAACTAAAATGTAAGGCATTTCTCCATTCCAACATCTGTATTGAACAGGAGGGGCAAACATTTAGACAATTTAGGGAAAAATCAGCGTGGTGTCCTACTGAAGTAGCAATTGAGCTTTATCTTAGTAAATTCGAAGAACGGGTTTTGGCTATTAACGAACGGGGTAGAAATTTTAGTAATCTTTCCTCAGAGGAGCAAGAAGCACTTAAAAATTTAAAGAAATATCGGGATATTGTTATTAAGGAGGCAGATAAGGGTGGGGCTGTAGTTGTATGGGGAAGGAAGGATTATTATGATGAAGCTTATAATCATCTTAATGATCAGCAGGTATATGAGGTTACTGAGTCAGATCCTTTGGATAGGGTTAATTCTTTAATAGAAAAAACGTTGGATCCTTTGGTGCATAAAGGATATATATCTTTGGCTAATAGAAAATATCTAATGGTTCCTAAGGCCCGACTAGGAAAATTTTACTTGTTGCCTAAAATTCATAAGCGTTTGGAGAATGTACCAGGACGGCCGGTTATTTCAAATTGCGGTACGGCCACTGAAAGAATATCGGAATTTTGGGATTTTCATATACAACCTTTAGTGTGTAATATACCATCTGTTATTAAGGATACTTCTGATTTTCTTCAAAAATTAGAGAGTTTGGGACACATTCCATCTACTGCTATTTTGTGTACTATAGATGTGATCGGCTTGTACCCTCATATACCACACGGGGAAGGGTTGGAAGCGCTTCTGGCAGCTTTTAATAGGGCTGAGTGGGAGCTACCGGTTCAGGACTTGATTTCCTTGGCAATGCTGGTCTTAGAAAACAACTATTTTGAATTTGATGAAAAAATCTTCCGCCAAAAATTGGGGACAGCCATAGGGACCAAGTTCGCACCAGGTTTTGCTAATATATTTATGGGGCACTTGGAAGAAAAATTTTTGGAGACGTGTGAGTTAAAACCATGGGTATGGTGGCGTTTCCTGGATGATATTTTTGTGATTTGGCTTCATTCGGAGGAGGAATTAAATTATTTTTTGCTTCGTTTGAATTCTTTTCACGAGAATATCAAGTATACATGGGATATAAGTTATCAGAGGATTTCCTTTCTTGACGTGTCGATAGGATTGGATAATGGTTTTTTTTGTACTGATGTGTATAGTAAACCCACTGATACACATCAGTATTTAAATTTTAAGTTCTGCCATCATCCACATGTTAAGAGGGGAATTCCTTTTTTGGGGGATTTGCCATTCAGATAAGGTTTTTGAGAGTAGGCTTCAGGAATTGAAAGGGTTTCTGGTTAAAAGGGGCTATAATAGCGAATTTGTAGAGAGTCAGTTTAAGAGAGTCAGGTTTTTGGATCGGTCGGCATTATTTCAACGGGGAAGTGAACAAACTAGAAGGGAAAATAATAAGAGTACCTTTATCATAGATTATCACCCAGCATTGCGGGAAATTTATGGAATTTTTAGGGAATTGCAAAATATTGTAGGCTTATCTAACAAGTTCCTAAGTGTGATGCCAGCGCCACCTATGGTGTGTTTTAGGAGATCCAAAAACCTTAAAGACCATCTCGTTCGGGCTAAATTGCATAAGCTTGAGGTTGCAGCTAAAGGGATGGTTAAATGTGGGGGGAAGAAGTGCAAAGTTTGTGATTCGATCGTGGTAGCGGATACTTTTCAAAGTACAGTACAACAGCGCACGCTTCACATTAACCATCACTTTGATTGTAACTCTCGAGGGGTGGTTTATTTAATTACTTGCGGAAAATGTAGTAAACAATACGTGGGCAATACTATAACGTCATTTCGTCTTAGATTTAATAACCACAAGAGTTCGCTTAATAGATATTCTAAGGGCCAAAGAGGTTTATGTGGTCAACATTTGTATGAACATTTTTTTGAGGAGGGCCATTCGGGTCTTAATGACTTTAAAGCACAGATTATTGATATCACGGATATTAATAAACCTACAGAGAGGGAAAGCTTTTGGATTGAAAAATTGAATAAATATGTACCACTGGGATTAAATTTGAGGGAGGAATGTTAATATGCAAGTCTATATATTATTAGTGTATCTTAATTAGATTGCATGAGCCTAAAGTATTTAAGGACATGGATTGAACTTATCTCGTTTCTGACGAAGGGGCTGTGCCCCGAAACGTATTATGTATTTGTTTGAAGTTTAATAAATTTTGTTTCCAACTTGAAGTTTTATATAAATGAAGTTTTTTGGGAGGCTAGTGATATTTAGTATATATATATATATATATATATATATATATATATATATATATATATATATATATATATATATATATATATATATATATATCTATATATATATCTATGTTATGTTGATGTTAATCATCACGATATGGCATTTATAATTTTTATATATGTTAATCACCGTAGGTAAGTATTTTTTAGTGAACAGGAAAAGTTGAGACTGAGTCGGATTCGAACCGGCGACCTCTGGGTTACAAGCCCATCGCTCTACCAACTGAGCTATCAGCCCGATGGTATATTCGAACCCAACCAGTCACAACAATTCCTGCACACCCACATGGCCACTCACCAAACGGTGATTACCTACGGTGATTAACATATATAAAAATTATAAATGCCATATCGTGATGATTAACATATATATATATATATATATATATATATATATATATATATATATATATATATATATATATATATATATATATATATGTATATATATATATATATATATATGAGATGGAAAAGGGGTTTAAGACTATATAATAATGTTGAATCTTAAATAACAACATGGACATAGGGTTTTCAGTGCATCAGTGTTGGGTCGTTGGCAGTCATGGGATCTTGTTTAAATAAGCTGTTCTTAATGCATGCCTTGGCCCACCAAGTTTTCTTTTCAAACGTACAGCAGTAAATTGGAGCACTTAGCTATACATATGAAACTTTTATTTTGTTAATCTATAGAGCTTTTATAAATGTCCCGACCTTGCCAACTCTCATCAAATCTCTTTTTTCTAACAAGTGCATGTTAAACAAAACATGTATGGAAAATGTCGTTAACCGCAAATGATTAAGAGTTCAAATGGTATTTTAAATATTTTAAAAGATATCCTCCACGCTCCAGTGTCAGTGTCCTGAGAAAATATATTTTTGACAAGTGTTGCTTTAATTAAGAGTGCGGCGTTGGGCCTATTAGAAAACCGCAAAACCGCACAATCAAATGGAAGCTAGCTATATTTATATAGGTTTGTCAAATGCATGCACGCATTCCTCCTAAATGTCTGTCCAAGTCTAGCTGTTAGAAAACTGCGTTGAAAACGGAATCTTAAGCGAAATGGCATTATAAATTCATTTTCTTGTTTGAAAGAACTTTTGTAACTATATATAGTATTAACTTCTTTAACCGATTTTTCATATCTTGTTTATAGTTCTTGAAATATTTTCATATCAGATAACGAGAATTTCGACGTTTCGAGCGAAGTAAGTCCAGACAGTTCAACTATATATTGTTAGCACTAGTGAGTGACGAAGATCCGGGCATGAATTCAGATTCGAACGGACGAAGATTCAGGTTCGAGTAATGAATAATGAATAATGTAGCTACTTCAACGGATCAATTTTCATGAAGACCCTGGCATGAAGATTCGAATAAATCAATAATAAATACGTGCATATGGTGTTTTTTCACACAAAAAAGTATATTCATAAAAAGACTGACTATTCATGCAGAGAACTATATTAGGCTCTACCATGTAATTGAGCTATATACATATATATATATATATATATATATATATATATATATATATATATATATATATATATATATATATATATATATATATATATACAGTATATATATGTAGAGTGCTCACATGAACATAGCGCGTTATTTAAATTCACCTGATGAGTGTGGCAAGACTCGTCTTGTCATACGAAACAAATTTGTAGTGAAATAAAGTTCATATGAAGTAATTCAAGTTTGTCTTCTAATCTAATATATATATATATATATCGACTCAAATGCGAAATGCGAAGAGCAAAAGTATAATCGCAAATGATATTCTCGCAACTTGTCCACCATGTACCAATATTGTTATAATGTGTGCTAAATAAATCATTGGACAGAACAAGAAATCTAATTTTAGTAGAAGATAATATTATTATTATCTTATAATATATGTAGCCGATTTGTTTGTGTGCATGGCAATTCATAATTGTCACCTTTCGCCCTGGCTAGATCGAGTTTAATGTATATCCATGTATACGTTGTAGCCTCTCTTGTAGATAATTTCGATTTAGTTTCAAACCTTAACACTCATGAGTCGTGTATATGCATGCCATGAATCATGCCTATATTAATCTGAAAAAAATCGTGAGCAAACAACGAGTTTAACCGCTTAAAGTCAATTCAACAAAGTGATAAAGTCAAAAAATATAAGTAGAGCATAATTTTATACAAAGCAAAAAACAATATTAAGCTATTGTATATAGCATAATTATAAGATCAAATCGATTTCGGCGGTGTTTTACAGGCATAAATATAATTATGAGATCAAATCTATTCCGGCGGTGTTATTAAAATTGCCATAATAAAGTGTGTTGAAGGCCTATTTGATCATGCACCCATAATATACACACGTAACATGTGCTGAATATCTATTAAGTTTATTTTTTCTCCACAACCTGTCGACCTGCATATACATGCACATAATTGATAATGTCATTATACCTCTAGTTATGAATGTGTTTAGGCAATAGTTTTTTAAGACCTTAATTGTTCACTCTAAAAGTAGCAGAAAAGTTTGGCCAGATTCGCTTAAATTTCCGAATTCGAGGATTCGGAATGTTAACCTCGTTTTGCAGTCTATATTAATACAACAGCTTCAAGACAGGTTTTCGAGGATACACGAACGTTTCCACAGTATACATGTGCATGGATGAAGAACAATTCGAAGCGTTATCTTGTCGGATTAGTATTCTTACTATTCTAGCTATGTTGATAAATTTCAAAATAAGTGGATAAAGCTAAAGTATACCAAGACAAAGTCTCCATACTTTTTTTCTAGGTTCAAAGTTTTCGGATTTCCATTTGGGATTCTTTGGTGTGCGGTATATTAAAGGTAAAACATTTCGATCTTGTAATGAATCCGGAATCTTTTGGTCTATAGTTCAAATTAGATGTCTATATGTCAATATACTCTTACACTTTCCCTGGCTTTCTTTTCGCTTGCCTCGATCCCTGCCGCACCTGGCGCTGGGGTACAGCTATATAAGTATATATCCTTAACAACATATTATATATGACAGTATATATAATAAACACTGACGATAACAAAATATATTTGATTAACTTACAATGTTCACTGTCGGTGAAGTCGTGATCAACCGGCTGCAGCAACCACTACAGGATATAACGATAAAGAAAGCGAAATTATAACAAAAATTTAAAGTCTTCATTCTTCTATAAAACGATGTGCAATTCGTTGCAGATCATGGAAGGGACATGCAGTTCGTGACTACTACCCACAATTATACATGACAGATTCTTTAACAAGTTCTAATTATATGCAAGAGGAATAAAATTAAAATCGTCATGCAACAAACACTCAATGCATCCGTCCGGGCGCCTATTATGACTTCAGCAAATTAATTTCTCCTCCCAACAGAATCTGTTTCCCAACTTGTTATCAAGTGGGATTACTTTATATCAAGCTACAATTAGCATGATGTCAAACATTTTCAAAAAGATTTCAATAAATGCACAAGAAAGATAACAATGAATTAGTGCGTCCTTTGGGGTGAGTACAATAGTTCTTGTTTAATTAATTGGGCAAGAAAGGCGTAACAAAGAATGGCGGCGGAAAAGCCTCGACTCTCAAGGTGGGTTGACTTCCCCTTAATTACAATATTATTGGACAGTCTCTTCTTCAGTTTTTACATTAAATAAACAAATCTTATATGATGCCGGGTGTACTGTACAAAAAAACAAGACCTTTAGAAGTCCAGCTGTGGTTGGAATTTGATGGCACTATGCTGAACTCACGCGGTGCGTGCAACAGAATAGAAATGATTTTATGCATGACAAAGTTATTTGAAACTTTAATTTGGTTTCGTCCAAGATATGAATTATGTGCCGATGAATTTAACACAGCCCATAAAATAGTACAAATTTAACTCGCTGCTCTGTGGTCAGTCGAACCATTTATATTCGAACTGATGATATGACTAATTTAGTAATTATAGTAATATGAAAATTTTTTATTCAATTATGCTCATTCATATACGATTAGAAACTATTTTAAATTCCCAGGAGCATAAAATCTTGTACCCAACAGCAATAGCTTGCAGGTCTCGTGTATAAAAATGCATCCTGTATATATGCAGTGCGAGATATCCCTGCATCGTAGTTCAATATGGACGAGGGTTTTCACATGTGAAAATTATTGTCTCACCATTTTCTTTTCTTGGACGATTTTTTTCAAATGTGAAGACTGAACTCTCTCTGCGTTTTGATTGGCTCATGTTTTCTGCCGTTGCAATGTTGTTTTAGCGATCTCAGAATTAGAAACATGCATGGCACTCAATTTTGTGTTAAAAGCTTAGTAGTAATGTGGTCAAGACATAGATTAAAAATAGGTAGGCTAGACGTGCATGTATCTGCGCCAAGGAATTACATGGTTGCTACGAAAAAAATTTCATTCACAATTATTGAGTAAACATTTCTATTTCGACGTGCATGACTATACAGCCGGTAGCCGGTTGTATAGTCACTATGTTTATATTTGATGATATCACAAAGAATGTTCAGATTGCATGCAGTCGCTTCTCTACCGCAATCAAATGTCAGAAAGCCACCATTTTTTATAATGAAAAGAGGCAGAATAAAAGTTATATACGAAATGGGTGCAAAATTGCTGATTGGTAAATACTGTACCAACATTTAATGTACGCGAATCATTCATGCAAATACATGCAATCTATGAACGAATCTATCTACGATGTTACTTTAGGTAGTCTTCTAGGATATAACGTAAAGGTTTTTATCGAACAATTTTGACTTACTAACAGTCAGTCAAAGTCAAACAAACAGTTTCTCTTCACCCTTGTAGAAAGCCGCCACCTTTGGGTTACGATGCACGCACGCACGCACGCACGCACGCACGCAAGCAAGCACGCACGCACGCACGCACGCACGCACGCACGCAAGCACGCACGCAAGCAAGGAAGCCGGCAAGCACGCACCCACGCACAACTCAGCGCATAGTATATAACGCTACGCGCAGATGCAAAAACACAAAAAATGACATGTTGCTGGCTCTGCGAAGTCTGTCCAAATAAGCGAATAAACTTTTTTATTATATGGCATGCATTTGTTCTGATGAATCGTGCAATTTGATTGACTGCTGACGAGGCAGGATGTAACGTTCCCGTATTGCACACAGTGACGTAACTACTGTGGGTTCGGACCGGTCGAACCCGGGGACCCCCAACCACAATTGGCTAAATGGGGCCCCCAGGCTCAGGCTGTAGAGCAAAAACATTGGCCAGCGAGAACTCTGATATGTTACAATGTCGTTTTCTGACCATTAGAATTCTATAAAATCTCTTCCCTAAGTCCGGGAAACGGCATTTCAGAGACTGTCTGTAAATTCAAAAAAATTCGCGTGAGCGTACCCAGGCCCCCTAGAAAACTCGTGCATATACGGCGCTCGACTCGTGTCTTTGGCACTTCTACTAGGGGGGGGGGGCTTCGCAACTGATTGCTCACGGGCAATACGCAATTTTTGCATACTATTATAATTATCACTTATTTACTGAGACCGAGGGAAACAGTGTGTTTTATGGACCCGAGACCGTCGATCCAAGGTCTCAGTAAATAAGACTAGTGTTTTATTATATATCAATAGTCAAAGAAACAACAAATTAAAGAACAAATGTTGATTGTTAAAACGTTATATTTAAACACTGGCTACACCGCAGTTACTTAAAGCGAAAGTTTTAATTACGTACTAGGCATGTCCAAAGGTCGCCTCTTCACGTGATGGCGCATGTGATTTTTTTGTTATTCGCCGGTCGATAACGTATTGTTTCCCTCTCGCGCTGTTGCAAGGGAGACAGCCTAATTTCGTCACTCTCACGTGATATGCTCTCAACCAATAAAACACTAGAAAAATGCGACTTTGACTAGTATTGATATATAATATTTGATTTTATTTACCACCTTTGGCAGGAGAATTACAGATTTAAAAAGTATTAAAAAGTTACAACAGTATTTAAGATATATAAAACTTTGTACTAAAATAATGTACATTTGACTGGAATGAGAGATTGCTATTATCTATTTATTATATACACAAGGTCTGGATATGAGGTATTCTGCTATCTGATTGGTTCTCTACTAGCAGGATATTAGTTCATATCCTGCTAGTAGAGAAAACCAAAATGGCGGCCAAACTGAATTTACGATGTTTTGCAAACGAGAAAACGGCAAGTTGTCGCTTTTTATAACTTTACAGGATTAATAATACAATGAAAAACTCCCACAAATTGTTTTCAGGTTAGCAAATAAATTTTTAAAATTTAAAATGGTTAAAAATATATATTTTTGATAAATTAATCGGCCGAAAGAGCGAAGATAAAAACATATAAATAATAAAACAAAATAGAAAAATATTGAAGATATCCGAAAAGCAAAGTCTGTGAATTCTGACCTTGTGTATATAATAAAACAGTTATTCCACTCACTCTCGTCGAATATGAGCGATAGCCGATTCGGCGCTGCGCGCCTCATCGGCTATATCAGCTCATATTCGACTCGAGTTCGTAGAATAACTATTAAATATACAAGTAAGGCTATTTTAGTTAACTATATGTTCATTAGAATAGTTCAACCAAGCAGCTATCGATATGAATGATTGTTTATATCTATCTGTAATGTCTATCTGCATGCGACGAGAGCCGAATTTCAAACGGCAAGAAGTGTTTAAAAGTCTTCCAAACCATTCAAAACGAAGAAAAATAGACCTATATTCTATAACAGAGAAAATGAGCAACTGCTGTGGTTACAAAATTCCTCAACACATTTTTGTTAGCGTAAGTCGAATTTACAAGGTCAATTTTACAATGTTTATAAATATTAAAGCAATCAAGAATAGTTGTGTTTTGACTATGTGAAGAGCTGCAAATTTTGTTTTGCAGATGGCCAGGAGGAATCTGCATGACACCATTTAAATAAAAAATACAACAAAAGCAGCCACAGATTCATAATTTTGCCCTGAAAATTTCTGTTTTTGTTACATAAAAAGAGACATAAATATGTAACTAAGATGAACCGAACCAAAATCGTACTTCAATGCTGTTTATTAATTTTATTATATTCATATTTTTTGTCTTTGATTAAATGACGAAATACCTCGTATTTTTCTTGAAATACTATCGATCCAAACTGTGTTAGTATTCTACAAAATGTGCTGTAGAGTAGTTTTACTAACCAAAAGAACATTTTCTACAATTTTTTTTTTCAAATGTTTCGTAATTTGTACTTTGCCCTCGCGTGACCTTTTTCCATCCCCACCCCCATTATTATAAATTAATACAGTATATAGATGCATGTATACAAAAATAAATATTATAAAATAATCAAATACGGGATGCTATTGTGTTTCCTGCCCTTCTGTTCCAGAATTATCGATATCATTCACTTCTTATCATGGCTCGCGAGGGAGGAAGCGGTAACTGAATCAGTGACTCAATTATTCATTATTTGTATTAAATCGTTTTGCATTGTTCAGTAATCGTCGTTTTTTTCTTATTTATTCATCTTTTAGTTTTCCATCATTATACCTTTCCACAATACTCCTGGATGATCACAACTATTCATTATCGTAAATTCAGTTTGGCCGCCATTTTATTTTTCTCTACTAGCAGGATATGAGCTAATATCCTGCTAGTAGATTGCAGAATACCTCATATCCAGACCTTGTGTATATAATAATATTCATTATCCCGCTTCTCATATCCAATCATGATAAGAGAAAACGTTAATTTACGAATTTCAGGTGTCGTGTTTTATAAATATGTCATTCTTTGTTATAGAAATATAAACAGCACTTTTTTTTGAAAAACTATCGCTTTTGTGGGCTATAAAACGCGTATATGCACATATATGGGCATGCATGTATGGTTAGTACAATTTTTTATGAATTATCAATATTGTTATCGTGCCTTCTAGAATTCTGAATATTTACCTAAGCAAGGGCGGTCGATTAGGGTATCGCGACATCCGTTCAGCATATGGGCCTCTTGCCCCCACTTCAACCACGAAAAGATAAAAGTTATATTAAAATACTGGTCGATAATTTGGCTATTGAAATATTTACGTGTTTGTGAATACTTGCCTCTCACCTTACGAAATCATTAACAAATTCAAAATACTTCTTATGTTAAAACAATCCAAGTTCGCGTGATTTTTTTGAAGGGACATTAGGGATTTTAGGAGAGTCGTGCACATTTCAGGTGCCTCTTCGCGCGTTTTTTAATTTACTCTGTGGTTTGGCGAGTTGTTTTGGGGGAGTGGTGCAATGGGGCCCGTCCGTTTTTACTCCACGCGTTATCTGAACATTTTCTACAAAGGAACTACAAAAATATGGGAACAGAATGTGCGCCCCCTCTTTTGCCATGTCATCAAAATGTCGACGCGAAAAAGTAGAAACTGATCCTACTTTTTCGCTGACCAATAATATTTCCGAAACTGTTTTATTCATTTCGCTCAACAAACTTGTCATGAAAACAAAGCTCAAGTTTCGCAATCCTGCTTAAAATATTTCTATATAATTATATTGAGAAGGATGGCGAATGAACGTCTTCGAACGGCAGTATAATTTACTATATACGTCAGCGCAGCCGAATATTAGGCACTTATGTTTTCACTTCTTATTAACAAGACTAGTTTGGTCAGTACCGAAACTGTTTTTGGGTAAGCCCAGTGAAAACTTGCCCATAGTCTATTGTTTGAAGTCCTATATCGTCTTGGATATTTTATATATTTTCAGTGTTCGGCTGCAACTAGATTTCACTTGTAAACATGTCTTTGTTTGCTAAATTACATCCGCTTACGAAACGCGATCGAGAGGATATATTTTTATCTGACTCGAACCCAGTCCCTGAAATGAAGGTTGACAAAGGTGAGGGCAGATGCGGATGACTAATTCTTTAGTTTTAAGTACTATTTAAAGCGCGCGTATAGGAGTGTTTTATCAGATATAAAACGCGAGTCGCAGCCGAGCGTTTTATACCGATAAAACACGACTACAAGTGCTTTAAATGGCTTAAAAAACGACTCATCTTATATGAGTTCAATGGAGACGTAATTTTTTAAATAAACTTTGTCTAAACCGAGAAAATCAGTGCTAAAGTTTATGTAAATTAACATGATTTTTTATCACATATAAAGATATGACACGCTTATGATTTTTCTTTGTGTTTTCCTGAATTATTAATAAGGTTTAATTTAATTTATTCCCTTAAGGTAAAAATGCATTAAAAATATTAAACTTGGCGCCGGTTGTATAAAAACGTAGTTAGCGCTAACTGAAGTTAAAAAGTAGTTAAATAGTAGCTAACTTTAATCACACAGTTAAATCAGTTGCATAAAAGTGTAGTTATCCTTAACTGCAGTAGCCTGCGAACAGAGTAGTATAGGAACTGCCGAAGCGAGACCACTAGTTTCGGAGCGAGACCACTAATTTTTACCTTCGGAAAAAATTAATAATTTATTTTTATTATATTAAAATTAATCATTTATTTTTATTATATTAAAATTAAAATCATTTATTTTTATTATATTAAAATTAATGGTCCCGCTCCTCAATGAGTGTTCCCGACTTCAGCAGTTCCACGGTCCACTTATTTTTGAATGTGAAACTGCTATTCTGAGGTCTGTCCGAAATGTTTTTCATTTAACTTATCTCAGAGCTTCGGGATCACCTTATCAGTCCAGCTGAGACTTTAGTACGATTATATTAGGTGTGATTCTAGACTTTTCCAATATCGTCCAATTTTCCTATTCTAGAGCCTCTTCGACAACTTTTAAAATACCCTTGAGGTAACACACACCCTCTCCACAGAACCGTCAGATATTAATTCTGAGCACTGATTAATACTTCCTACAACCTCCACAATACCCATTTTAGTTGTCACACTCAGATTCCAACTATTCACCGTTCTCTTCTATCAAAATATCAGGGATTCCCAAACCCTCAAACCTCTAGATTCCCTAATATCGTCCAATTTTCCTATTCTAGAGCCTTTTCGACAACTTTTATTTTCTCCTTGGGGGTACATAAGGCAGGGGGGCCTACCTACTTATTTACCCTTTGGGATTATTACTTTCTACTCTGTGGGAACTTCTCAGTCACTATTTTTTATATTCTTGTTACCATAAGCATAACTGGTAACTCCATCCTCCAAAAGATACCTTTTATCATCAAAGCAACTCAGAGTAACCTTCCTCATTTCATAAGTTCCAATTGTATGCTTTGTGCTCCTGATTGTATTCATGTTGTGTCTCATCCTACCCTTCGTGTTGATTACATTCTTGAAGTTCTCATGGGTGAGCTTGTTTCTGATGACATACTTCTTAACCCCTTTAGCTGTCATTCCACCCCCATCGTTTTCCTTGACAGAGGAGTACATCTTTGACCTCAACCCAACAAACTCATTTATGGGTACTCCTCCAGCTTCATCCTTAAACTTACCTATAACCTTCTTGTTGTGGGTTGAGTAGTAAGGGCTATCTTTTGGGTAATCTGAATTATCCCAGCAGTCTTGCTCTTCACCGATCCTCCTCAAGTCCTCATAGACATCATCCGTCTTCAGTTCATACATCAGACTGTCAGTATCGGTGAACAGTAACCTCGAACAATTACCGTACTCCTTCTTAATGGTGTTGTAGTGGAAATCGTACATCAGAGTCTTGGATAAGTCTAAGATGCTCATTCCCACATAACGCGGCTTATTCAGCGTTAGCACTTCTTTCATCCTCTTTACCACTATGAGATTCTCATTCATGATTCGATGTGACTGGAAGCAAGGTGATGCTGCCAGTTTCAGGAGGTCGTCTTTAGAGGACACTAATTTCACATCAACCCTTTTCCTAAGATTCTCCATAGTCTTTCCGTAGATCGAGTTGTTCATCAACTTGAAGAAGTTCTTTTCGAACGTGTTACGAGCTACTGACCTTTTCTTCGTATTGAAGTCTATATAGTCCTTAAGCCAGGGAGACTGCTTGAATGTAACCGCTCTATGAACCTTCGTGAGTTTCATCCCAAGGTCTGTGTACAGTTTCAGATTGCGTACATGTAAGACGTACTTCTTCCTGGGACCTAATGAAGTCACAAGTTTTCTTACTCCTCCAATTGTCAGTTGGAATTTCTCAGCAATACTCTTCGCATAGTCTGACAACATAGAAGCACTGATTTCTTTACTCTCCGGTGCTAGAGGATAACCGTTGTGTAGGTCGTGAAGTTCTTGTGGATATTCCAGGTCAACCTCCAAAACCATTCCCCTTCCGTTGTCTCCCAAGTAATCCTCTAGATTCATACCGTCAACTTCCTCAATCCACTCGAACTCTCCATTAGGTAGTGGTTGTGACATCTCCCAGCCATATAAATTATTAGCGTCGAGGTACATTAGGTGTACTTGTTCTCAGACGACTCATCGTACGTCTCCATGTACTTATTATTAGCTGCGGAGTGTCAATGAGCAATATAACTTGTACCACCTCTCATACCCTTCTCGAAGAACTGGAACATATCCATATCACTTACAAGTTCTATTTCTTCACCTGACTTTTTCAGGAAGCGTCCCAACTCAGACTAGGTGCTGACACGTAATGTGCGGGGTCAAGTTTGTAACTTTCCAGACATGTTCTCCTGAAGTTCTCAAACACATCAGCCAGCAGAAGAACGTCAGTCTCTAAGTAGAGATCATGGTAATCTCTCATGGTTTTCATCTTGAAGTGATCCCATACTTTCTGAGCTCTCTGGTAATCTTCCTCCTTCACCTCTGACTCATACAGTGACGAGTAGAAATTATCCTTGCTCGGAAGACCTTCTGTATTGAGTTTGCTAATATTATCTAGGAACTCATATGGGAACACTCCTTTTTGTGTCACTAGATTGAAGTCCTCACCCTTCCACCTCTTACCTACTATCCTGAAGTCCTCAGGTGAAAAGTTACTTACCAGTGCTTCCAGTGAAGAAGCCATGAACTGTATAGAGTCTATGAAGACCAGATTCTTACCCAGTGAGAATGAGATGTATTTTTCCATATTATTTGGGATCACATTAACATCCATCTTGAACTTGCCAATTTCCTGCATAATCAGATGACCATCATAACCTCTCAGGTTGTGGAAGACCACAGGTACTTTCCATGTAATTCTATACTTAAGATTGCATATATTGTGAGCAGCTCCGCGGTACTTACCTGTTACATGGTCATGGTCTCTCACACGGTCCTCACATAGGTCGTTACCACATATATGGCAGTTTCTTGTAACCAGGAATTCTGCTTCCTCTTTGGGCGTAATTACCATTTTCTTCCTGAATATTTTGTCAATCATTTCCCTACATCTGAAGGACTCTTTTACTACCGTCTTTAGGAAGACCAATGCAGCGTCACTTCCAACATAACTCTTATACTCACCGGAGTACTTATCATCATAGTGGCAGACAGTCTTCAAACCAAAACTACAAGCCTTGTGTGTCTGGTAAAGGTCCGTACTACTTTCATCCTCAGGGTTCTCTGACTTCTCTTTTCTCTCCTCAGGCACCAGTATGGACTCAAAATCAGCATATATCACAAACGGCACAGGCATTGAGTTCCTATGATTTTTGAACTTTATTTTTGTCCCTTCCTTGGGAAGCTTTACAGCCTGAGTTCCATTTACCTCCAGACATGTTTCCTTATGCTTCTCCAGTACCTCCTCGCTAACGCAACTATGAAGACAGTGTAAGCAGAAGTGTTGCTTGTGTCCATGTTTACTCACACTACACACCATTCTGTTTACATCCTTTATAAGCACGTAATGTCTACCACGTTCACCATCACCCAGGAGTAGAAGCTCCAAATGCTCATCATATTTAGCCTTTGAAATCCTTATGGGGTAGAACTGCTTTTTACCCTTATAACCGAACACTGATATGTTGATACTATTTTTCCTCTCAATCTTATCAATATCGCTTATCTTCACAGGGAAGTCAATACCTTCATAATCCAGGTTCATTTTGAATTCCCTGTCCTTTTGGGTAATAGTGGTTGCCCTCCTAGCCCTAGGATTTAGATGTCTCACATGACGCCACATAAAGCACATGTCGTCATCATTCTTCATATTGATGAGTCCACACATTGAATTACTAATGTCCTTAGGAAGTTCCATGTATGAACTCCCAGCTAGTGGTTTGTACATTGCAATGTTCACATAATGACTGTCAATATTGAGTATAATCCAGTTTGAACCTAGGTTTTGGAAGGTTTCAATTCTAGACAATATTGTCAGTTGGTTTTGAGCAGCAGTACTTTCAATGTCCTCGAAGTTAGTCGCAGTACCAGTTTTAGATTTGAAGTAGACTGAGTCCTTCTTGGTTTTCCCGTCATCGATTTCCTTTGACATTCTCACCTTCAGAGTCTCTGTGTACTTCAACCCGCCCATTCTTTTCAACTCGTTCACAAGTATTCCTCTCACTACCTGTCTACTTGCAGTCATCTGGTCCAGAGGGTCCATATAATGAGGAGTTATCGAGTAAGTCACGGCGGCTCCATTTGCGGCTGTTTCAATTTTCCTGTGGAATGGCTTTTCAAGGTCTGTTCCAAATGGATCGATTTCTTGTTCCTCTGGTGTAACGACTATAGGCTGCTCCTTGACTTCCCTCGACATCCTTACAGGCTTACGGACCTTAGGAGGAGACACTGGTTTCATAGTCCTAGGTTTCGGTACAGGTCTTTCCTTAAGAAGCTTAGTTCTATGTTTCGGTACAGGTCTTTCCCTAGGAAGTACCGTTCTAGGCTTAGGTATCGGTCTCCATGGAGCTACACCCTTAGGTACCTCAGGAGCTTTCCTCACAGGTCTCTTATTAAGATCCACGCGAACTGTGAACTTACCTGGACCTGTTGGAGTTATGACACTATCTGCTGGTACTGAGAGTTTTACCTTCCTCTGATTCAGGAATCTTTCTGCTACAGTTTGCTTCCTAACCTTAACATCAGTCTTTACCTTTGGTGGTCTACCTCTCTTCTTTGGCACTTTCACTTCAGCCTCTGTCTTTGCCTTTGGTGGTCTGCCCCTCTTCTTTGGCACCTTCACTTCGGCATCAACCTTTGCCTTTGGTGGTCTACCTCTGGGACGCTTTACCTTAGGATTCCTTTCGTTTTCGATTCTCTTAATTTCCTCATTAACAAGAACATCGTCTGTACGCCATCTACCTCCCATTGTTGGTGGTAACCCCTGAACTCCCTTAAACAGTAAACTCTGGTATGCCTCCTCTACAAGTAGCGCCTTGGCCTCTTGTCTGTCAGAGTACTTCCATGTTGGCATAATTCCTCTTCTACCCTTATAGTTTTTAGGAATACGTCTTGGTTTCTTTGTTTCCGTATCACGGTCAACTTCATCTACGAATTGTCTTTTTCCTTGGAATGGACTTTCACCCTTGTCATCAGGGGTGATTCTATAGTTTCTATCCTCCAGGATGCCTTCTACTCTTGTATCCATATCCTCATCACTGTCTATGATACTGTTGAGAGCCAAAAGTTGTTCTACACTGAATTCGTTCATGTTAAAGTTACCCGCCATATTTTTCAACTATTCCTATATACTATATGTGTAAAAAAAAATTGGGCTATTTAATTAATAATTTATTACCAATTAATTACCCCAATTATTTTTCCATTAAATTAATCATTTATTTTTATTATATTAAAATTAATCATTTATTTTTATTATATTAAAAGTAATCATTTATTTTTATTATATTAAAATTAATCATTTATTTTTATTATATTAAAATTAATCATTTATTTTTATTGTATTAAAATTAATCATTTATTATATTAAAATTAATTATATTTATTTTTATTATATTAAAATTAATCATTTATTTTTATTATATTTAAATTCTTCATTTTCCATTTATTATAATATTCACATTTCTCAGGTTTCCATCCAAGCTCAACAAAAACTTTCCCGTACAACCTACCCTCAAGGATGTCCACAATCCTTTGAGTCTTAATATCCTCAGGAGGGTTCCTCAAAGTTATACCATTCATACTAGCTATCCTCAGTAGGTAAAACTTGTATCTGACTATGTTGCGCCCCCTTTGCGGTCTAAGTCTTTGTATACATCTTACGATGCTTCTAAACTGCTCCCTTATGGTGTCCCTATCCCTAGAAGCAACATGTTCGAATAGGTGTCTCTCGAACCAACGGACTCTATTATGACAAGACTTCTTTTTCAGATAGTCGTCCTTGTTGTAGTTGTAACTAACGTAGTATGAGAAGTTATTCATATCACTGGCACCACACTGTGTGCATGTATCTGCTCCATCTATCATTACAATAGACTTACTTCCACATTCGCTACATATTGGATCATATGTGTGTTTTCTCTTTATTCTACTCTCTGCGTGCTTTCTCACAGCAGCCTCTAACTCTTCCACTGTATTTACCCTTTTACCTACATGTGCTATCTCCTCAGGTGTTGCCATCTGTAACCATTCCATTTCCCTATACTTATAGGTGTGAAAATTTTTATGGCATTTTCTATAGCATTAAATAAGCTGCCCCTCCAACCACCCCACCTGCAACTAAACCAAATAGTGCCATATATTCTTCCATTTCAGAGCTAGGTTTGTAGTGATTACTTAATTGTGGCTTCCTTGGCATAGCCTTACGTGTTAACTCATTGATTCTTCTGACTAGTTCTAGTGACTGGTTCGTTGACTTGATATCCCTATTTGCTCAGCTAGTTCTGACTTTAGCTGAGCAATCCTATTTCTCCTATCAGTGACCTCTTCGAGGTACTTTTCTCTTTCAGCTGTAAGATTCTCCATTGCAAGGTTATGTCTTTTAGCCTCCTCAGCGTATCCGTTCCTATCAAACATTTTAAATAGGTATCCTGCTCCCGCAAATGCAAATGCATTAAAGAGTCCTCCTGCTACTGCCCCCGCCATTGTATAGTTTTACCTAGGTTTTGAATGGATCATCTGGTAGATACTTCTTTTCTTTCAGGTAAGAGACCAGTAGAGATGAAAGACTAACTGATACGGCTAACTTTACCATTCCTTTTACATTCTCTGGGGTGCCTAAGGGTTCTTTCAATAGTTTCTTTGATGCCATTGATATACCAACTGCTCCTGCTGTAAGTAACACTGCGTCGTACACTTCCCTAGTCATCTTTGATTCTTTACTCATCTTGCTATAATATATGGTATGTTTAGTGTATCATTCAAGTGAATCTAACTTGGACTCATCAGCTCTCTTAGTTACTTCTACAGTTTTAGGGATGTACTCAGGTTCTGGTTCCCTAGTTTCCCTCTGATGGGTCTTATACGCTAGTACAAGAGATATCAATGCAATGGCCACTCCTATGTAGGTAATCATACTGTCATTACTATGTGACTCATTAGGTTCAGCCTGTTTCTTTTTTCTCTCCTTTGCTATTTTACTGATTGCAGCAAGTTGTTTCCCTGCCTCTACTCTTCTAGGGTCCTTCTTCTTTTCGCTTGTTACTGGTACTTGAATTTGCTCAAGTTTGTCTGCCATTTTACTTGTAAGATACCTTAGGTTTAACTGGGTTTCATCTTATGAGATATCTTGAATTCTACTTGTGAGATAACTTGAATTTACTTGCAAGATAACTCAAATCTACTGGTAAGATAACTTAAATCTACTGGTGAGATAACTGGTGAGATAACTTGAATTTACTTGCAAGATGTCTCAAATCTACTTGGCAGTGTGATGGAACTGCTTAAAAAATACCCGACAGTATTTGCCGAGCATTTTCTAAGTTTCATTCCTTCGCTTCCCGTTTCCACTCTAGTACTTACCTACTGTGTAACCAATTTGTCGAATTACAACTTCCTTACACTGACTGGCCTTCAGAGTCTTACACTTTATCTTAAGATTCTTTATTTCCTTTAGGAGTTTCTTTGTTTTGTCGACCCTAAAGTACTCCTCTATATCCAGCACTATCTCTGTGTAATCATTAGATATTAATGTCTGGTAGCCATTTTTGTTTAGTGCCTCTAACCATGCTACCTGATTATCCTTAACTTCTCCTGTACCCTTTGGAGTCTTGAGCTCTATTGCGAATCCATGGAAACCATTACTTGGATTCATTATCATAAGGTCTGGTTGTCCACCCATATATCCCTTCCTCCAAGCGTCACATCTTTTGTATGAGGTATCCTGGTACACTCCTAATCCTGGTAAGATTAGAGCTTTTGGGTGGTACTTTTTAAGATATTCTACAACAGCATAATGAAGGTCCGTTTCATTAATTAGCTTCATCTGTTTACAATAAAGCGGCTCAGATTCTGGTAATTTGTATGAGCCTATTTTACGGATAGATGGTAGTACCTCACCGAACACCCAGCCCTGAAACGCTTCAGCTATCGGTAGTCTGGAATTACAAACCAGTTGGTACAAACCCGGTTCGTATAGTAAAACCGTATCGGGATGACTTTTTTCCATGGTGAACGAATCGGTAACCCTTTGGAACTACCCCACCGTTGTTCTATTTGTTTTCCATACATGGTCTCTAACAGCTTTCTGCGGGTTTATGTACCCTAGGGATTCCGCCACATCCTTTGCATAGAACAGTACCTCCTCACCCCACCTCACTGTTCTCACACTAACGTTTAACTCCGGATTCCTAAATAATTTCTCCATCTCCTCTATACTATACTATATGTGTAAAAAATTTTTAGGCTATTTTATTCATCAATTTATTTTGATTTATTCTAGGAGCAGTATTCCCTCAGCCCACCAAGCTGCTTCCTACCGTTGTATACTTCCTATTACCAAAAATTATTTTGCCTACTGCATTTCATTTAGATTCTTGTATATATTTACAACTGTTTTTATCGTATCATTTTTAAAAGCTTCAAAGTCATACTTTAGTGAATCCAAAGTTGCCTGAATCTTATCCAGCTGTTCCCTGTTTTTATCAGTTTTCTCAATCAATTCATTAATTATGTCTTCAAATTCTGTTCCTTCCCGGGGATTTCCCCAGTCGTAGGGCCCTCCAAGTCGTAGCATTCTGTATGTAATAGAAGATGTTTAGTTTCCTCGGACACTTCCTCAGGTTCCTCCTTCTTATTCCACTTATGGGCAACTACATGTTTAGCTGTTGTACAGCCACCGGATATGAGCCTGGGGGATATCGTCCTGGTTAGATATGCTACGTCGTCCTTCAGAAGCTTGTCACTAAGTAGTTCCTCTGACAGTTTGTCTGAAGATTCCACTGCACCGAAACTTCCTAGTACCGCAGCAAACTTTGAGATAATAAGTGTTGATAGAAAGTCGCTTGCACATGACATCCTCTGACTTTCATACTCATGGTACAGTCTATCTACAACATCCTTGTTTGACTTTCTTATAAAACTTGCGGGCTTCTCTATTATACCGTCCCTCAATAGCTCTATAAGTTTGTCCCTTTTGTGTTCAGTTTGCGACTTATCTGCGGTAGACTTGGTTTTCCTTGCGGTAGACTTAGCTTTTTTCTGCGACACCTTTGCGGCCTCCTCTACTTCTCTTACAGCCTCAAATATTTCTACCTCGGATTCAGTTCCCATCGTCTATATTTTACGCGGTGTTTAGTTTAACAGTGTATGTGTAAGGGTGAATAAGTAGTACGTCCAGTGCGGTGAACTTTTCATCTCTTAATATCTTCGTAATCTCTGTAATTGTCTCCTGAGGAACACCACTTAGGTAATCATCTGTTATAACCTTCATATCCCTGCGACTAGGGTTGTAGAATGTAACTAGCCTGGAAATGTTCTCTCTAAAAGGCTTCGCTACTGATGACAATTGTTGGGTAAGTACAATGACAGATAGGTTGTAATGTCTTGAGGAGAAAGCTAAGCGCACCAGTTCTGAGACTCTTTTATTTACATCTTGACTTGCAGCACAATCGTCCACTATAATGAGAGTCTGACTACCGCGGAATATGGTGGACACTGCCTTGAGAACAAGATCGATCATTTCTTGTGAACATGGAATTTGTATGACTCCGTGATCACTAAGATGTGTCCAGCTAATGTAAGTCATATTCCACTCTATAGTCGGACATACGATGACAATGTAATCGAAAACTCTATTGTACTCTGTTTCTAACATATTAAGTAGGAACTGAGTCTTTCCACTTCCAGTCATTCCTACTATAAGCATGTTGAAGGGGGGCTTAAGTTGTTGCATCTCTATGCTTTTCCATTAGTATTGAATACTTAATAGATCTCTATTGGCAAAGTTAAGGAGAGCATCTGATACAACAAAAATGTTGCACTGGACGTCAGCTGCTGTGGCTCTCTTTTTGATTTCCAGGAGTACTCCCGACTGTGTGTTAACTATCTTCTTACCTCCACCAGTGGTATCATCTTGTGTTGACCTAAGATCGATTACTAGAGCAAAACCATTGCCGAAGAACTTACTGATGGACATAAATTCGTCTGCCATTGATTTCTCGCACATGGGGCAGAAGAATCTTTTTGCCTCTTCAAAGAACCTATTTTTAGGAAGTCCTTGGGAGAAGACTGCATTAGGCACACCTTCAATGGTCAGGTTCACTTTATCAATGTTTGGGTAAATATATTCTTCAGAATCAGTTCTCACTCTATTGGTAAATAGAAGGACAATTGCTGACATGCTCTTTCTGGGGATATTAATGTTCTCATTGACAATGGTAAGATCTTTGTCCCAATTACTTGTGCGCATAAGTGTGACGTGTTTGTAGGACAGTGAGCGACCCGTTGAATACATCCTTGATACTTCACTCGCAAGGGCGTCATTCTCAATGGTCTCGTATTCTAACTCAAGATTATCAAGTTTATAATTACCCTTAGCTTCACCTCCTTGGGCAGTCATAATTTCATCTGCTTGGGGAAGAGTAAGGATGTACATAGGATTGTTATTCATGGAGAACGGTACATAGAGTCCATGGTCCACAAGTATCTTATCAATTGGTTTTCTCAGCTTAGAACCGTACACACTGTGGAGGAGTGCATCTGCTACTTTACCAACATCACCTACCTTTACACCTGAGTCATCACCTGATATCAGCTTCCTAAGATTCTCGCTTGCAAGCCCTGTTCAGTCATCTTCTTTCTGTCACCTAGTGTTAGCCATAGATCTTTGTATATTTCGTACAAACTCTCTCCTGAACAGCCATAAGCTGTTTCACCTGCTACTTTAATCTGAAGACGTTTAGCTATTAACTTAGACAGGTTGTTATTAAAGCGGCTTTTTGTATTGGAATTTTTGAAGTCAAATAATAGTGCAAACGATCCTGGGACTAAACAAGAGTCAGGCTTTAGTTTGGGGATGTTAATGTACAGCTCTTCACCTGGGCTAATGGTTGTTGGATTAAAAGTTACAACACTTCTAGTTCAGGGACCTTTTACGGATGCAATACGACTCCTCCTGAAGCCAGGTTGGAGTTCTCTTTCTGTGGTATTCATACTTGTATACAATATGTAATGTTTAGTTGTATTTGTATAGTAAAACTGCTGCTGCACATACAATGATTATCCATATATTATCCGCTGCTAACTCTACTCCATCGGCTATCTTCTGAAATACAGGTTCTGAAATATAGTTCTATTTGGTGGTTTACCAACTCACTGATCCGCTTATCGAGCTTTTCTGTTGTGTCACCTACTTTCCACAATATGTTTCTAGTTGATGCTACCAGTCCTATGATTACAGCTGATGAGGAAATTAGAACAGCTGATAAGATGCCTGCATTCTCCCTTGCCCATAACCTGAGCCTCTGCAGTCTCCTACGATCATCCCGTTTAATGAGATCCCTCTTTTTCACCTTATCTCTTAAGTTGAGAAGTTTATTTAAGTTTGACTCTCTTTGGTAATCATTTGATAGCATTCTGACGTATCTCAGTTCTTCCAAGTTTTCTTTGAAACTGTCTTTGTTCAAATTGGATAGTATTATTTCATTTAACAGTCTGTCTCCCCTATCCATTAGATCATCGTATGACAGATTAGATAGGTCAGGGAATTTCTCAGCTAATTGCTCTCTCGTAAAGTCCTCGCTTTCGTATGTTTCCAACATTTTGAGTACACTGGAATCTTGGTCTTACCACGTTTCGTTATTTGGGTGCCACTCTTGTTAATACCTTGTTCACTTCTAAATACCAACACCTCTGTGCCATCATTGAGTGTTCTGACAGATGATCGATTGATGAGTTCCCTGACATGTCTATTCCTAGGATCCAGTATCAGTCCCTCCTTACCCTTGATAACTCTTGTGACAGCATGAACACGTTCTACTTGGTTTTCAAAGTCTCTTTTCTTACTTGCTGTGAGTTGGTCTTCTGAGAACTTTTTCAGTTTACTCAGACGGATCTTTATTTCGTCCCAGTCAGCGTCAAATGATTCATCAAATGCATCTAGCACGTCTGGAAGTACATTGTTTGGATCTTCTACGAAGTCGACTCCTTGAACGGTTGTGCTTCCTGATGGACCGGAGATGTTCACTGTACCATCATTTCCTTCGGTGAAAGTTGTTTCTTCTATTGCACGTCTCTCCATGAGATTCTTTACATAGTCTAGGTCACTTTTAAGATCAGTTATTACTAAAGGGTCATCACCATACATAGCCTCTCCCTTCACCTTTGTGTCCAACCTACTAAAAGCTGTTGTTAGGTCATCATAATTGAGGTCGTCATATTGAGGATACGTCTTTTCTGTCTCCTCCAACTCAATGTCATCGTAGTCCTTGAAGTCCTCCATAATACTTTAACCTATGTTAGGGACTTGATGTCTCCAGCTGGTATCCAACTGTTAAATTTGTCATCATAACCTAACCACTTAATGAGGGCCATCTTTTTACCCTTCAATGTTCTTCTCCTCAATACTTTCTCTATTCTGAAATCAGGTTCTCTTCCTTCAGCGCTATACAGTTCTTGTTCATAGAATCTGCCAATTATTGGTTCATCAGCACTGTCTTTTATTGTATACGTGTTTGGATGGCCGTGATACACTTCCGTCACAGTAAATAACTCCTCTGTGAAATTTGCTTCGTACCCTTTTGTGAACACTGATTTGTACTTCGAGATCCTGACACTTTCTCCGACAGCAAACTTTGGTTCCGACGGCTTGCCTAATTTGTGACTAAAAAGTGTTTTCCATACTTCAATCCAGTTGGACTCGTTGACACTGTCCGGTGTTGTTTTAATTGATCTGTTCACTGAACTGTTGTAATTATCAGTTAAGTCTTGAAGGACGTCTACCATTTATATGTACTGGCACTGTAAAAGTACTTCCACATTAGCGCTTCCAGTGTTCTGTTAAATCTTTCCACAACTGCAGCCTTTTTATCTGAGTAAGTAGAGAAATATTCAATGTTATGCTTATTAAGCAATGACTTTACTTCCTTGTTGTAGAACTCTGTGAATAGATCAAACTGGGCGAATTTTTGGTATTTACCAAAACGATTATTAAATTGCTCTAAAATGTTACTGACGGCTTCCTTCATTGCCCCCGCGTTTTTCCTATACACTGGTACCGTGAACGCGTACCTACTTAGTATTTCAATGAATGTGAGAATCCAGCGGTATCCCTTGTTCTTGTCATCATATTTTGTCATGTCAACTAAATCCATTTGTAACTGTTCACCTAAAGTTTGGACGTACGTCTGTCTGAACTTATGTTTCCTAAATACCTGTCTGTACCTAGTGTATGTGTCTTGCTCATTTATCCATTTCTTGACCTGACTTCTGGTTACTTCAAGTCTGTCTGATATTGCTTTAAGATATAGTGTCTCTGGTGTTTGGAATCCAGTCTTAGGATTGTAGTAAATATCTCGTAGTCCCTGTTCTTTCATAATATCGTCGTTCATCTTATATTAACCAATGTAAGCTCACTACTCAAGGTACATCTCGATAAGCACTTCACCTATATCAATAGGTTTACCTTCTTGATCTGTCATGTGGAAGACAAGCTCTGAGCATCAACCCTTAACAATCGAAGTCCTGCTTTCAACATCAATGTAACTAACTACCGAGCCCAATAATGGTCTGTCTGTTGGAACTGTGACACTTGTTATAACATCGCTGGGTCTCCCCCAAGGGTTAACGTTGTAACTATTACTTACTAGATTGCAGTGTATATTTACGTATCGTAGACCGTTATTAAAGTCAACTTTGCTATCACCTACCAAACTCCTCCCTTTCAGTAGAATCATAGGATTAAAAAATCTATTAAAACCTAACATGGTCAGTAATCGTGTTTCTATTGTGATATCTTGTTTTACTGCCTCTACTTGACATCCTGCTGTTTCAGCAAAGTAGGTTAGCTTAACACCGTGTCTTTCAAGTAACTTCTTCATACTGTCAAATGTGTAGTAACCTTTACTAACAATTACATCAGATTCTCCATCATCTGTTTTCACTTTGAGAATAGTTGTTGGTTCCCTTATGTTGAAGTACTCCCAGAATACTGATACTCTCTTCACAAAGACTGATTTATAGTTGCTTGTTAGAACTGAGTTCTGTAGTGATACAACTGTGTGCGAGCTCTGCAGTAAAATTGTGAACTTCATCTTAATAACATACGTTAGGTTATTAAGAATGAGACTAGGTGGAGGACAAGTTGGTAAGTCGCCGTACCGGTCGTACCAAGACTATGAAAAAAAGTATGGAAACGAAGACGGTGAAGATCATGTTGATCCTGTTGCTGGTAAAAATGCAGAGAATGCCGAGAGGGCTAGATTTATTAAAAAGTACCCTCACGCTGACATGAATAGGTTTAAGTTTGAAGCAAAGGCTACTAGTAGTGGTGATATAGGAGTTATCACTTGGTTTGTTGATTTAGATGGTATATCTTCATATGATATTAGATATGACGGTTTTAAGAAGGATAAGGAGTTCACATCTTATCTCACAGGTACTAAGAAAATTATTACTCCAGTACAATTTATACCTATGACTGACATGGATCAGCCTCCACTAGAAGTAATAACTAAAGGTGAAGGTGTTAGGTGGCCTGCAATGTGGTCATCCGGAAGGGGAAGTGGATATGGAATTAATCCTGATGATACAATTGATGGTCATAGTTATTTTCCTAGAATAAGATGGCCTAAGGATGTTAACAATTTTAAGGTGTATGTTGATGCTACAAACTTTTTTACTACTACTGGTGGTGCAGGTGGATCCCTTCTTCCAAGTGTGGCAAGCTTTATTACCATTAAGAATGTTGATGTAAAATTCGACTATAAAAAGCCATACTTTGCTGCGCTATGTGGAGCTTACATTGCAACGCATCTTAGTGGGATTACCACCGATCATATGACTTTTACCGATAAAACATATCCTGTTATCACTAGTATCATGAATTTTCATGTTTATTACACTATCAGGAAATTTGTGTATAACCCAGAAAGGATAAAACTTTATTTGAGTAAGTTGGGTCCTGTGAAGAGTCACATTCCTGTTGTCGGTAAGTGGGAGAGCAAAACTGATACTTATAGGGTTACTTACGATAATGGACTTGAGTTTGAAGAAGCAAGTTGGCTTAGAAAAAGAGGTAGTGATAGGAATCCGGTTAGAAATGTGGTTGCATCCCCTATAAATTCAGTTAATGGATTTCTAATTAAGATAAAAATTAGTTACGAGGAAAGGGTTTCGGTAAGTCTGGTTTGGTAAGTAAGTCTGACTATAGAAGGTTTATTGCTGTTAATAATTTTGTTGTTCCCAAAAAAATTACCGAAACTGGGCTACTTCTGTTAAACGAGTCAGTGCAGGCGTTCTCATATTCCGTACTAGGGGCACTAGCATCGACAAGAAATCCAATTGTCGGTGAGTTGGGAAAATCATTTTCTACCCAGATAAAGTTCGGTAATATAGTTCATGATTGTGTTGTACAAGCAGATCCCGTTGTAACTCTGTCTGATATGAGAAAGGCTATTGAAGACACCAATGTTATACTTAATACTGCCATTACACCTGGAATAGTTTTAGTTCCATCCAGTTTGATAATTCTGAAGGAACCTATTATTGGATATAACAATGTACTTGTAAATGCTACCTTTGATATGAAACGTGGTGTTAACACAAAGCTTAATTATGTTGGTGTTAAAAAAGCTGATCCTCCAAAGAAGCAACATCAGGATACAACACCTGTTAATCACCTTGATACTCTTAGTGGATACGTAAAACAACAGATTAAACCTAGAACTGCTACACCAAGAGCAAACAACTCCTTTCGTAAAACTATGGTTAACAGTAATAAGTCTTCGGAAGTTAGCGCTATTGCTGGGGTTGGAATTGGTGCTACACTTGTATTTATTATAATGAAAATGTTTTTGTAAACATTGTGTATGTTATAAAAATGGCTCTCTATAGGGGATACAACAAAGGAGTAAATAAAGTTGACCCATCAAGTGGTAGTGTGTTTGATAAGGATGGATTTACCATGAAGGGTGACATTGAGATGGATGGCAATGAGGTGAAGGGTTTAGGTGCACCTACAGATAATACGTCTGCGGTCACAAAAAAGTGGGTGGATGATAAGATCATTAAACAGGCTGCTGTTACAATTCAACCAGCAGGGTTTACAATGACTGGGGATATTGACATGGGAGGTAATAAGATAACTAATCTTGATAATCCTACTAATCCAGGTGATGCTGCTAGTAAGAGTTGGGTTGAAGGTAGTCGTAGACATATACATGCAAGTTTACCCGGTCTTATCCTAACAAATGATCTCAATATGTCAACCAATGAAATAAAGGCTTTGGGTGATCCTACAACTGGAAAGTCTGCTGTTAATAAGGACTGGGTAACTAGCATGATAAATAAACCTGTAACTGGGGACCTTGATATGAAGGATCATGAAATTAAGAATCTTAAGGATCCTACTGAGGATCAGTCCTCTGTTACAAAAAGGTGGTTCAGCTCAAACAGGGGAACATTTCTAAGGCTAAGCGACTCTTTCCTATCACAGAGTGTAACTGGACCTATCGACTTCTCTAAAGCCCCTAGGAGTTTCGCGGATGGGTTAGATCCAAAAAGTCTCGTAAGACTTAGCCAACTAACTAGTTCGTATCTTAAACTAAGTGGACTAAATGAAATGACCGGCAATCTTAAGATGGGTGGAAATGAAATTGAAAATATTGGTGACCCTAGTTCCAGTACATCGGCTGTTAGCAAGAGGTGGGTTACATCAGGATTCACTTTAAATGGTGATCTAACCGTTGCAAATGGTAATTCAATCTATACGATCAACAAACTTGGTGCAAAAATAGCTGTTCCCAATATTCAAACTGTGATTAACCAAATTTCACGCTTTGCCTTGAAATTGGACGGTTTAAATGAAATGACTGGTGTTCTCAAGATGGGTGGAAATGGAATTGAAAATATTGGAGCTCCTAGTGCTGATACATCTGCTGTTAACAAAAAGTGGGTAGAAGATAAGATTAGCGGTGGTAGAAGAAGGCGTGAGACTTACAGCGGACTTACACTATCTGATGACCTTGATATGGGAAACAATGAAATAATAAAGTTAGGTTCTCCCACAACTGATAATTCTGCTGTTTCCAAAAAATGGGTCACCGATCACGTTAGTGGGAGTTCAATTAGTAGTAGCGGCTTCACTATGACAGGTAATATTAACATGGGGGGTTATAGTATTACAGGTCTCAAAGGTGGATCAGTTGGGGATACCGCTGCACTTTCCGCTAATACTATATACTCCTGGTGTAAACAATTTCTGAAACGTAATAGTGGTACTCTAGATAGTGATGTTGATGTTAACGATTATGAGTTAACTAGGGTAGGTAATCCAACAACTGACGGTTCTGCTGTAAATAAGAAATGGGCGACAGATGAGTTCATGAGTAGTAGAGGTGGACTGGTAAAGGGTGATTTGGATATGGCAGATTAAAGTGGTATTTTTGATCTAAGGGATCCGGTAAATGATAAGGATGCAGTTAACAAGCAATGGGTAGAAAAGAATTTCCTAAAACCTTCCTCAGGTCTAACCCAAGCAACGGCTGATACTAGATATGTAAGGAAAAATCACCATATCTATTCAGAATGGATCTGGGGATATCGTGGCGTATCAGTTGCAGCAACAAGGTACTATGCTTACTGTCAAGATCAGATTCCACCTTCATGGAGAACAGATACTATTAATAATATGACAGACCTCAACCTTGAGTCAATTACTATTAAAACAGATTTCCCACTTCTTTCAACTGTTACTAACATACCCCTAGGACTCATCCTGTGGGCTACTGTATGGGAAAAGCAGTCTAATGGAAAATTTACACAAGCTAAAAAGGAAATCGTCCTCAGCACAATCGACTTAAGAAGACTATCACACACCTACTTCAACGGAACTTACACAAGTAATGGTGGAAGTACAGCTTGCTATGTCTTCAAGGGTAATAGTATGTTCTATTTAGGAAACCAGGCTGAGTTGGTAGATAACACGCTAGCCTGGTGTATTATAGTTAAACCGGAACACTCAATGCCAACTGGTACAAGTATGGACTTGTCTTTTTGCTGGTCATTGCGGTATTCAGGGTCAGGTGGATAACATGTGTTGTATCATAAAGTATCATGTCAAAGTGGCGCTCATGCTTCTCCTGTTTGGGTAATATCTGTGGCTGTCGTAGGAGGTCTAATAAAAATGGGAAGGTTGGTGATATAAATTTCTCTGTACCCAATGATATTAAGGTTGAAGTGATCACACAGGGTGAAAAGGATGATGTCAACAGTGTATCCGGACTACAAGGGCCCCCTGCCTTATGTACCCCCAAGGAGAGAATAAAAGTTGTCGAAGAGGCTTTGGAATAGGAATATTGAACAATATTGGAAAAGTGTAGGATAATCGTACTAGAGTCTCAGCTGGACTGGTAAGGTGATCCCGAAGCTTTGAGATAAGTTAAATGAAAAACAAGAATAGCAGTTTCACATTCCAATTAAATGGACCATGGAACTGCTGAAGTCTCGGGAACCCACTCGTTGAGGTGTGAGACCATTAATTTTAATATAATAAAAATAAATGATTAATTTTAATATAATAAAAATTAATAATTAATTTTTACTAAAGGTAAAAAACTAGTGGTCTAGAAAAAAACTAGTGGTCTAGAACCGGCAGTTCCTATACTACTCGTGCTAGCTTCTTGTTATTTTCTCTCTCTAGACATCTTAATTTTTGAAGAGAAATTACTTATCTAAAGCTATATTTTAGCAAAAAAATACATTTTCAAACTGAAATATTTCATCTCAAGAAGGCTATGAAAAATTTGTACGCCAGCAATGAATTGGTCAGCGCTAAGGCAAATTCGCTTTTGCGCATGCACTAAAATGTCCATGAATCGTGGAGATTTTCGCAGCCTTTACCAGGATCTTCTCATTTTTCACGCGCCATGTACGAAGAAGACCCTGGGGACGAGGTTGCTACTTTGCGGTCACCGTTTTGGCCCCACTTTTGGAGTCGTTTCAGCCCTTTTTAATTTACAGTGTAGGCTGCAATGCATGGAGATCTGTGTTAGCCACAGTTTAATTGACTTGCGGCAGGAATAGTACTTTTATTTCAAATAAAGATGTAATATGTGTAATTAATAATTTGATGTGTAATTAATTATGTATTAATACAAAATGTTTATATAAGTATTTCGCATCAGGCTATCAGTGAGATATACTTGTTCAAAACAATGTAATCCAGACAAAATTCACATACTATTAGGTGAACATTATCTTAGTATACATAGTCATGTGCAATAGTAATCAGTTATAGGCATCCAGATGCAGTGTTCAGAGGTCTTTCTCGTCGTACTTTGCGCCTCAACTCCTCGTATGTTATACAACCGCTAACACTGAGTATATCTTTATTCCAATATTCTTGTATTGTTGCCTTCACTTCATCAGAAAGACCACTCTGTGCTTCTATTGCTGACTTACCAGTGCCGACAATGCTAAACTGCAAACGCAAAGGTTTGGTACCGGTAAGAGATTCAGAATCTGTACTTGACTTTTCTATACTAAACTTCTGCCAGTTTGATTTCATGACATCAAAAGAGCTGTTCTGCAAGGCTGCTCGTATATTTTTCTCTTCCTTTAGGTCCAGAAAGTCGGCAAGTGCTTGTACTACAGATACTATATCTTCTACCATTTCTTCGTAAAACAACAGGAAAACATTGGGATCGTTTCTATGTTCGTACCAGCTGATTAGATGCCGGAAATATGACTCATCGTAGGGCTGGTCGGGATTTTCTGGGACGCCTAATTGCAGCCACGTTTCTGTCACGAATTCATCGGCCGATATTGAGCCTTTCTCAAAAAGAATACCTTCCTTTAGCCTATAAGAGAGAACCAAATAATTTGCATGCATTTCTATATGTATAGACTCATTGCACATCGGACTTTACAGCGCCGGTGACAATGCATTTGGAGGACAAATTAGCAATCTATGCATACTGTAGCTTCTGTAAACAAAGCAAATTTTGTGAAACTTTATAATAATTTTGTATTAAAATGGTTAATTGTTGCGCTGTATGTGGTTGTTGTACCCGAAAAGAAATTGCTAGCGAGCATCTGGAGGACACTCTAAGGATTTGTGACGTTAGTGCAATGGCTCTATAGTTGAAGGGATGGATAGGATCGATGAATATTAACATCACATTATCAATATTAATATTATGAATATTAGATGATTATTATCTTCATATTATTGATGAATATTATCTTCTGGATGGATATTATCGAGTGGAAATTCAATTTATGTCTTCCCTCTGAACTAGCGAATATTAAAGATTAATGAAAAATAGTACTTTCCAGGCATTTAGACTTGAGTGTTGCATTTCCTGCGCTTTGTTCGCTGGGCAAAGTATTAATATTGCACACACATCAAGACATTTAACACGGATGACGTGGTTGGGTTAATCTCGCGTGGGGTAACGATTCCCTCCAGCCGCTTTATTAATAACTTTCAGAAATTAGGATTCATACAATATATCGGATTTAATTAAACAGTTCTGCCCAGGAAAGGTGAGGGCAAAATTACGCAATTACTTATAAATAGGCAATAAACATTAATTAACAATAATGACAGATGAAGACATAGGGAGGAGGTGGGTTATTAATATATTTCGATATCTTCACACAGTGGTGTTCAATTCGCGGTAGACTGAATGCAACTGATGTGAACTGCATGAAAGTATGGACTATAAACCCTCTTTTTCAGCCATCTGCTTGATCATTCCGCACCCTATGGAGATTCTAGCCATTTCCTTCGTATGTCAATTTTTATTTTTCCACCACCTGCTTATCAATTATAATAACCAACCTATGTACCCCAATATGTATATATATCTATATATACATATTGTACCCCAATATGTATATATATATAATATGTATATACCTCAATATATATATAAATATATATATATATATATATATATATATATATATATATATATATATATATATATATATATATATATATATATATATATAATATAATGTGGATACTAGATATGTAATTCTTTTACACAATCTACATGTAAATTATGTAATAATAATAAATCATATTGCATAATTTAGTGCCTACTAAATTATGTAATATACATAGACAAGTATAGTTCATAAACAAATACACGACTTATATTAAGAGGGGAGGGGGGGGGGGGTCGCCATTAAAATTGTAGTCGCATATTCAAACTGAATAAGAGCGGCCTTAGATCTACATGCCGCTCGAGACTGGTGATCTATCTTATTTTGTGAGAAAAATTAACTTACCAACTTATAATGAGAATTTCACAAATACCATCCAGTAATTGTGCGCATGTTTATAAATTTGTGTAGCAATGTACGAGACATATTTTTCTTAGAAATTTATAAATTATGTAAAATTTCTTTCTAACTAACTCAAACTAAATTAACGAGAATCTAATCGATATCATTGACTTCCGGTAATACCTCCACAAATCCTCCCCCCCCCCCCTCCAATCATCACTCTTTACTTACTGTAATTATCTCATAGCGCTTTTATATCACATATACAAGCTCTTTTGCGGTTATGATATCGGTTTCTATATCTTATATTTGTAAATCCCCATCCAAACTAAAAGAGAAATTAAACGACATCCTTCGCCCGCGACTATTGGCTTTATAGATTTCTCTCTTTCCCCATTACAAATTAAATACAAACGCACACCACCAAGTGAAAACATCACCTTGACCTAGGTAATTATCTCATATTGACATTGCGCTTACCGACTAACGGTTAAAAATACCTTTTTTTAAATATTATAACCTGGCAATGTTTACAAAAAAACATTTGTTGTTCTTTTAAGGTTCAGTGACATGTTATGGTGATAAAGTGAAGAATGCCAACTGTCCTAAAGATCAATACATGGTGGTCAAGTTTGCATCTTACCGTGGATTGTTTGCACCGAAGACATGTGGTTTAAGTGATGATTATAGTTGTGAAGTTGATGTAATATGTCTGCTTAAGAAACATTGTGATGGTCTACACGAGTGCAATATAACTGTGGATGACAATTTGATCTCTGACGATCTATGTCCTGGATTGTCAAACTATCTTTACTTTGAATATCAATGTGTTGATACTGTGAAACCTTACAAAGAACCTTGTGGTACGCATGAGAATTAGTATAATGGTTCTATTGATGGTAACAACTTGTAGTTTTAGTCAATTTCTCTTAAGGAATTTGCACAAGACAAGTTCCCATAGTGTTTAAAAATGTTTCGCCTCGATTTGGCACACGTGTCATGTCAGAGCCTTATTCAAGAATTTGTTCCGTGGCGGGGGGGGGAGCGTCTACACAAAGGGACACTATACTGAGTGTGGAGAGATGACAGATGGTTGTTGGTGGCAAACAATTTGGTGTGGTGTCATATGTAATAGTGGGGGTCTTCCCCCAAGAAAATGTTTGTATTTTTCCACCCCTATGAGTCTATGACGCATCTCGTGTGTTTTCTGAAACAGATTTTTGGATATACAGCGTTAATTATACTGTACATAGACTGAATCTTCACGAGGACTTGCATGGTCCCCGAGCCGACGGCGCGAAGCGCTCTGCGAGGGTACTAATTCCCGCCCCCCCCCGCTATTTACACCCGGGGAAACGAAAGCATTAGCGGAGTCTAAAGTTCATCAAGTATCGCGGGCGTTGGTGACCAACGGAGTTGAGTGGGTGGTCATCCTCACTGATCTCAAAAATATGGCGGACTGTCATGAATAGCGGACACTGATTGGTCCAATTTAAAGTTTGCATCATAACGACTGTATGACGACAGCGAAATAGCAAAC